>CAKNXH010063940.1:0-41845 GCA_932178445.1 Andricus quercusramuli | reverse complement strand
TTTTCAAGCATAAGAAGAAGGTAAAGTAGATAAAGGTAGATTTTATAATGGAATAAAAAAATTCCCGGTCCTAAATAAAATTCTCGGGTTTATCATGGTTTCTCCTAGTTAAAAAAAATTCCCGGGTTTTTCCCAGTCTGATCGACACTGATATTATTTATTCCTATATTGATTTTTCTGTAATACTTTAATACCCATTTTCTATTAGAAATAATGATTGATTTATATACTAGCTATAAAATAATGAAATTTCAGAATTGAAAAAGAAAAATGTCATTACAAATAATAAAATTGAGATTTTACACTCTCATGAGTAAAATAATTTTTCATTTGTAAATAAAAAATTATTTATAAATTTTTATGTAATTATTTGTATATCATTATTTTATAATAATTTATAAATTATTTTAAACAATAACGATAATAAGACAATAGACCCATTTCTGTAACAGGCTATATGTATAAGTGTAAGGCTTTCTCTCCTGTAAATCATTATTTATTTATTTATTAAGTATAGATATACAAGTCATTAAAGGTTTTATGAAGTGTTTATAAGAAATAAAAAAGCCGTGATTTTCATAATTTCATATACATTCTATTTTCCTTGATAAAATATTATAAATATTGAATATTTAATTCAATGAAAATTTAAGAAAGTATTATAATGCAAAAAAGTTCAAAATATTTTTTGAAAAAAGTCTTAAAACTTTTTAAAATGGTTTAAAATATAAATATCGACTATATTATACTTCCATAGTTTTCATGCTTCTTTAAGAAAATATAACTGAAAGAAATGATGATTATTTTACTGAATTAAAAAAATATATAAATTAATATCATTCTAAATTCACAATATTTAAAATCAGAAAAAAAATGAGATACAAAATTTCAAAATTGAAAACCACTTGAGGCTTGAGAATGATATACATTATCAATCTAACCTCAATTTTTCTTATATAATATATTCCTCATATTACAAATTTGAAAACCTGTAGTAACTTATACTATATTCCCTATAGATCCTATACTAGAAAAGATTCTATAATAATACCTGAAAAACATAATCATCATCTTTTAAAACTTTGTTTTAGCTTTTTTGAGGTTGTCAAACTTTGTTTGTAAACAAAAGTCGACTCTAACCTCCAAATCCTCCAATTCTCCAAATCTGAAAAAGCTGAAAATCTTGAAAATAGCCCAGTCGCCGAGAATGAGAAATTACAAGTTAAGAATCGTGCATTCTCGGCAAGTCTCGGCTTCAACGCCGAACCCATCTTCGTGGCTGCCACCGAAATCAAACGAAAGAGCACGAAGGAGACAGTGAAATCATCCGAGCCGACAAATTTTAGTTGCCGCGGAGCGTGGAATCAAGTGACGGAGTGGGGACACACCGACACGCGGCGTTTACGTGTGTCGCTCCCACATGGGAGTCGTGGTGGGGGCCGCCAGCTCCCACGATCTGTGAACACTGTTCAGCACTGGGATATTCACTCGCAAAACTTGGATATATTCGGCTTATTCCCCAGACAAATACGAACCGGCAATTCGAATTTCGAAGATATGTTATTCCTGCCAGTTTACCAATTAAATTGCGAGCAGGAGGGAATAGATATGTGCCCGTACCAACCCGAGAACATATTGTATTATCAACATCCAATGGTGACGTTTTTGCAATACTGGAGTATACTGGGCTTCTTCTTGGAATATATAAGGCAGACAAATATAGTTCGAGATTAAAAATAAACATGATAAGCGGCGCGGTTGACGATATGACCAAAATTGAAATGAAGCAATGTCCTGTAGGCCGACAGTACCCAATCTCTCCACGTTGGTTCAAAGAAGTTTCTTCCAATGAAGATACTCTACAGTACATGTATCATTAATTCAATAGAAAAAAGATAAACTAAAATATAATAATCTCTATAATCCGTTGTCGGATCAAAATTAAATGAAAAGTTTCAAATGAAAATGTATTATGGTTATCAAGGCTCTTTTGTTTCATCTTTTGCTAATCCCCCCAAAGCGATTTAATTTTTTCTTCTTCGAATATTCAAAATTCAGAGAGTTACATGATCTTCAGTTTTCATCAAAATATTATTTCAGAAGTAAAAACTGAAAAATTCTGAAAGTAGAATTTCCGAAAGATTACAAAAGTCTCGATTCTTGTCTCCCTTGTGATGTACACATAATTTTTTTATTTATAATTCATTATTTGAATAATTTTTTATATCATTTGTATATAAATTTGAAAAAATAGCATCATGATCACGCACATTTCACTTAAATTTTCAGTGCAAAAATTAATTTTCAATCAAGGGAATACTAATCCATAAAAGAGTTCAATATCCAACCAATAAAATCAATTTTAGACAACAGTGTTTAACTTTCAACCTAGCAGTTTAACTCACAAAAATTAATTTTCAATGAAAAAAAACAACGAATTTCCAACAAATTAGTTTAAACTTTAACCAAATAATAAAGTTTTCGCAGAGTAGTGTAATTTTCAACCAAGTTATTAAATTTTCAAAAAAAAAATGGATTTTCAAATGAAAATCTAATAGTTACATTTCCAACTGAAAATATAAATTTACAATGGAATTGTTCATCTTCTGGTAATGTGGAGTAGTTTTTGAGTGCTTTGTCAGAAATTTTAACAAATTTGATAGGGTTTCGATGATTACAGAATATCCTAATTATTTTAAGGTGTGTCAAGCTTTTTCCAAAAATGTAATATATGTATATGATTTCTCGCGATTTCAGACATTCGAAAAGATTTCTTATGCTGCAAAGTCATTCAGAGATTTGAAAAACTTTAATCACATTTTAAAGGATTTTGTCAAATTTTAAAGGATGTTTTTATCATATTTCGAAGGATTTTAAACCGAAAGTATTACAAATTATATTTTTTCAGGTTATGTTGGAAATCCGACGTTTTCAACTGCGCATGCACCAAAAAAAGCGCGGTAATATTTAAAATTATATAATACTTGCAATATTACGTTAATATTACATTTGTTCAGGAAGTTAGATATTCCGGTCATTCAATCTAATTTGTTTTACAGAAGAATAGAAAATGTTTATCATTATTTATATGTATGATTATTCACAGTACTTATTAAGTTGAAATGGGCCTGCGCTTCTCGGCACATGCGCAGTTGAAAATATGAATAGTCATCTATAGGATATCAACAAACTAAAAAGGAACCCTAAAAAAGAGTCTGTATCGGAGAATCATACAATTAGGCGCTCATACAATCAGGATCGCCCAATGGCGTAGAAAATATTTTTTTCGATCATTAAGAAAATGGCAATTGATGTAATTAATTTTTCTTGATCACATTTTGTTAATAATATAAACATTACCGCCCATTTTCTTTCTTATTTTCATATGAAATGCATAATTTTTTTGCAAACATTACAAAGATATTACCAGCGGAAATTCTATACATTCCTATTTTTTGAGCTAATTACACAAGTTTTCAAATGTTCATCCATTTTTTTTCAATTCTCAAAATTGTTCTCTTCAAAACTAAAGAACTGATCCATTTTGCAGATGTTTACAATTTAAAATTCGCCAACTTGTTCAATTTTACGGATTTACAATTGAAAACTCTTTCATGTTAAAGATAGAGAAAAAGACAAATTTGTTGATTTTGATGATTTTGAAAACCTTAAGTCTCCCAAATCGAAGAAATTTCAAATGTGAATTATGAAAATGACAGAAGATTTGACTTGATTGACTTGATTTGATTTGAAATTATTCTAGTTTGATAAATGTATAAATAGAAATGATTAAGTTTTGATGATTTTGTAAAAATCAAAAGTTCAGTTTTTAATTCGAAATCTCTCAAATTGAAGAAATTTCGAAATTTATCCATGCAAATTACAGAACATTTCATTGCAAAACTTCAAACTTGCATTATTTTTACTTGTACATTTTTTAAATTCAACAATTCAAATTTAAAAATGTACAACTCAAAGTCCTACGGTTTCAAACAATTACAATTGTAAATTCCCAGTAGGCACAAAACCATGAACATCCCAAGAACGTCCTTGGGACGTCCCCAGGACGTCCAATGTCAGTCCAATAAACGTGTCTAAGACGTCCAATGTCCTAAAGATGTCCTAAGGACGTCTCAAAGACATAGGACGTTCTCAGGACATCTTTCGTACTGACATTGGACGTCTTGAAGGCATCCCTAGGATGTCCTAAAGACATGTTCCAAAGGACGTCTTAGGGATGTCCCGAAGACGTCTCTAGGACATCCTTAATTTTTTTGCCCACTGTGTTATTATTATTTTTAATGTATAAATAAAAATTGTTAAGTTTTGCTGATTTCTAAAATTAAAAGTTCAGTTTTTAACTCGAAATCTTCCAAATTGAAGAAATTTTGAAAGAAAATAATCAAAATTACAGAACTTTTAATGATTGTAAACCTCAAGTTTGAATAATTTCATATTATAAATTGACGCAATTGAAAAGTCTTCAATCTTAAAGGTGCATAATCAAAATTTTTGAATTTGTATTTTTCTGAAGATCAATAAGCAATTTTTCAAGGCGAGATCTGAAAAATAGAAGAAATTTTTAATACGAAGCATCAAAATGACAGAAATTTCAATTGTAAAACTTGAAAATTGCATAATTTTTAATTGTTAGTTTTGAAAACTAAGAGCATTCACTTTTAGAGATGTATAAATAGAAATTTTTCAATGGTGATGATTTTGAAGAAAAAAAATCAAGTTTTCCATTTTAAATCTTCGAAGTTAAAGAAGTTTCGAACATAGAGCTTGAAACTTACATAATTTTCAATTGCAAAACTTAAAACTGGCATAATTTTCTACCACTAAAAATACTTGGATTTTAAAGGCTTACTATTTAAAAAAATAAATGAAGAAAAAATAGAATTATTTTCTTTTATACTCGATTCTATATTTAATTTTAAATTGAAATAATACTTAATAAATCCAAAGTTGAGCTTTTTATTCTGAATCCTCAAATTCAAATTATTGACAATATAAACGTATGATGTAGAAATAAATTTTTTTTCACTTTTGATGATAATAATGATTAAAAATAAAATTTTCAGTTCTATATCTCCCAAATTAAAGTTTGGAATGTAAACTAACAAAATTACAGTATTTATATTTATATTTGTAAAACTTAAAAACTGCATAATTTCTTGTGGTAACTTTCCAAAATTAGGCACTCTTTAATTTTAGAAATTTACAGTTTAAGAATCCCAGGATTTTGAACAGTTGATGTTTTGAACTCTTTATCTTTGAAAATGTATAATCCAAAAATCTGAAGTTTTGATGTTTTTGAAGCTAGAAAATTAAGTTTTCAATGAGAAAGCTTACAACTTATGGAAATTTCGAATGTTTCTCCTCAAAACTTCTCCACTTATGATTGGAAAAGAATTTTTATTGAAAAAGATATAAATAGAAGGGTTATTTATCTGAAAAAATTTTTAACTTCAGCTTTTGACAAATTTGCGCCTCTTCATACCCTTGAAGCAAAAAAGAAGCCCAATCCTTGGATTACATCTTATATCAAAGACTTGATGAAAGAAAGAGAGAAAAAACGTAGATTGGCTAAAAGAACAAAAAATAGTATTATTCAAGCCGAATTTTGTAAACTGAGAAACATAGTTGAAACCAAAATCAGGGATTCATACAATCAATATAATGACAATTCTATTAAAAACAGGAATAAAAATGAAAACATCTGGTTTCTCTTAAGACGACTTGGAATTATTCATCCAAAACACTCGGCTCCCGATAACAATTTTTCATCCGCAGATCTTTTAATAGCCTTCACTACAAAACCCACACTCCTTGCAAACAACACACCTTCCTCTCTCGCAGTTCCCTCTACTTTTGATGCTACTAAATTATTCCTTTCTGACATATCACAAGAAACCCTAATTAAAAAACTCTTAGGGGTAAAATCAAATGCTCAAGGTTCTGATGGTATTTCAATGAAAATGATTCGCTTAGCATTGCCAGTCATTTGTCCTATTCTCTTGCATATCTATAACGCATCTCTACAGGTGGGAATATTTCCTGATACTTGGAAAAAGGCGATTATTTGCCCTGTTCCGAAAATTTCTAACCCTTCCTCTCCCAAAGATTTCCGCCCGATATCCATCCTCTGTGCCTTGTCTAAACCTTTCGAACGTATTGTCCATCAGCAATTTACTACACATATTGAAACTAACAATTTAATGGACCCAATGCAATCTGGGTTTCGTGCCAGGCATAGTACACTTACAGCTACACTTAACGTAACTTCTGACCTTAAACTGGCAATTGATAGAAGGGAAATAACGGTTGTTGTACTTTTTGACTTTTATGAGGCGTTTGATACAGTTAACCATAATTTACTATTGACTAGGCGCAAATCACTTCACCTTTCAAATATGGCTGTGAAGTGGTTTGAATCTTATCTTAGTAATCGCTCTGAAAGATTACAAATCAGCAATGAAGAGCGTTCTGACTGTGGGGAGGTTAAGAGTGGTGTCCCTCAAGGTTCCACGCTTGCACCTACTCTATTTAATATTTATACATCTGAACTTGGTAGTGAACTTCGACACTGCAACTATCACAAATATGCTGATGATTTCAAGCTTTACCTCTCCGGCCTTATTGCCACTCTTACGAGCTTACTTCAAAAGTTAAAGAAGGATATTGATTTGGTGGTGTAGTGGGCCTTGACAAATGGTCTCACTCTTAACCCTGCTAAAACTAAGGCTATAATCATAGGACCCTCTTCCTCCCCTTCACTTGCAATAATTGCAACCTTGCCTTCTCTCATGATGGATGGGCGTCCCATTCCCTTTGCGGATTCTGTGAAAGATTTAGGCTATATTCTTAATCGCTCTCTTACATGGAATGAACAGGTTGCGGATATCTCAAGGAAAACCTTTAGAGTCCTAAAACAGCTTAACAGGAATAAAGAATCACTTCCTACTTCAACGCGTATCCTCCTAGGTAAAAGCCTGATACTTCCTTTCTTTGACTACGGCAGTTCGGTACATGGCGATATTACTGATGAGCTTAATGCTAAGCTTGAGCTTACGCTTAATGCTTGCATTAGGTTCATCTATAACATCCCAAAAAGTGAACATATTACTAGGTATAGAGAAAGAGCAGGACTCCTTAACGTCGCCAAAATATGACAATTTTTTACGAGTAATTCACTTTGCAGCCTATTCAGTAATGAAGCCCCGCACTATCTTCTAAACCTCTTCCATTGCATTGACAAAGATCAACCAACACACTGCAAACTCCGTGAAGGGAAAACAGTATTAAAAATTCAGCCACACCGCACGTGTAAAATGCAAAGGTCCTTTGTTATTCGTGGTGCTCGCCTTTGGAACCAGCTACCTATAACCATTAGAAATGCACCTTCACAATTTCATTTTAGAAAACTCCTTTGTGGTGACTTATTGAACACATCAAGTCCTACCCTCGAAATCACACATTGGTAATACTTAAATTCATAATTGAAGAAATATGAGTATGTGTGTGAATGCGTATTTACTTTTGAGTAAATATGTATATTTACGTATGTATATTTATAGTAACCTTCTGTTGATAGCCGGATCCAATTTTTTATATTATAGTTTAGTTCTTTACCTTTATTAATACCTATTTTTTATTCCGATCGTCAAATCGATTGTCGTCACATTTCAATTGTAATATGTATCACCTGTTCCTTATAGGGCTATTTAGCCCCAGGAACTTTTCATGAATAAAAATAAATACATTTTTATCAAAACTGGGGTTGTTGCATGCAAGATTCTTAAAAAATCAAATGCATATTGCGGAGAAAAGATTTTTTCTAAATGTAATTTTTTGATACAATAATTGAAAAACAATTTCTAATAAAATTTTAGTTCAAATTAATTTCCAATTTTAACGTGGTAATACATTTTTCAACATCCCCATATCTCGGGAGAAAGTTTTTATTTATGAGAAAAATTCGATTTTGAATCACTATTCAAAGCCAATTTTGAAAAACTATGAAATTGCAGTCTAAAAATTCTCGGTAGATCTTTTTTGGAGTTGTTTAACTTTCTAATATCAAACTTCATTAATCCGTATCCAAAAAAATCAATATCTTCAAGCAATGCGTTAATTTTAATTTTTAACTGGAAATTGAATTTTGTATCGCATTCCGTAGCTGAGCCTGCTCCAATTTCAATTAACTGTCACTTTGTTGTCAAATTCAGCTTCCATTTCTTCGAACCTGGATAACTTTTTTGAATCCAAATTTCTTGGCCTCAATTCAGAGAAGGTATTAGGTTTTTGTAAAATGTTACCCCTCCCCCCTCCCGTTTTTTCCAAATGTCTTTGACTGCCATAAAATGAAGGTCAAGTACGTTAGCCAGCTATTTTGGATGAAAATTCAAAAAGTTAAAGCATTTTCAAAATTTTCAAGAACATTTTTTTCAGAATTGGAAAATTCTATGTACAGATATTCGTAGTAATTGAAGAAAAACATTGCTTTTTGAACACCCTATAAGATTATCACAACAAGTTTTCAAATTTTTTGGAAAAATTCAAAAATTAAAATTTCGATAGCACAAAACATAATACAGAAATTCCATTTTTCGGTGCACTAAAGAAAGGTCTATGTATTTGTTATTAATCACATTTCTATAGCACACGTAGTTTTTATTTTATTCCTAAAAAAACATTAAAAATAGAAAAAATTAAATTTTGGACAAACGACACAAATATGAAAAAAATACGAGTGAACAAAAGTTGCTCTTCCAAGAAAGAGTGATAACCCGTCCAAATTTTCCATCAATAATTTTTAGATAGGACGCGTACTTTTCATTTTAATCGTAAAAAATAACATTAAAAATAAAAAAAATTAAATTTTTTTGAAAAACGACACAAGGTACGGAAAAAACTTAAGAGACAAAAGTTCTTCACGAAAACATGAGAATGGCAATTCGATAAAGACCATTTGAAATTGGCACTTTAAATACTTCATTTAAAATGTGAAAACTATTTCAAATTGTTCATCCTATTCTTTTGAGAAGTCAGTTTGAATAACATAAAATGAGAAATTCAATTATTTGTTTGAAAATTCATCTTTGGTTAGAAATTAAACTATTTTCCTAAAAATGCATTTCTAGCAGTAATTTTCTATATTCAAAATATAACTATTTCATTTCTGGCTTAAATTTCATATACGATGTTGAAAATTCATCTTTTTGCTAAGAAATTCGTTTCCTTAGACAGAAAAATAATCTTGTTTTTTTCTTAATTACTTTTTTGAACTGAAAATTTGACGATACCATTTTGGGTTGAAAATTCACCTATTTCGTTGAAAATTCTTCTATGCCGGTTTAGAAGTCAAGTGTTTGCTAAAAAACTAGACCGTATGATTAGAAAATCCTGTTGTTGGTCCAAATTCATCGATTTGGTAGAGGATTCAATTACTTTGTTAAAATTTCGTATTTTTTCATTGAATTCAACTGGCTGATAATACGTTCATTTTGTTGAAGATTAGTTTTTTAAACTGCAAATTTATCTGTTTCATTTTAGGTTGAAAACTGATCTTTTTCGTTGAAAATTCAATTAATTGGTGAAAATTCGTCTCTTTGCTTCAAAATAAATCTATTTTCCTACTCTTTATTAGGTTTGCTTTTTAGTTCGTTGATATCCGATAGATGACTATTCATATTTTCAACTGCGCATGTGCGCAAGTATATATTATATAATTTTAAATAGTACCGCGCTTTTTTCGTACATGCCCAGTTGAAAACGACAGATTTTCAACGTAATCTTAAAAACTGTAATATTTCATGTGCGCTACCTCCCTTTCAAGAATGCTTAATTTCTATAATTTTAGTTTCTTCATTACATTTTTCCCAGTGCAATATTATTTAATCCGAATTACAAAGTAAAATGTGGTTTATTAACTTGTAAAATCTTCGGAGTGAGTCAAGGCAGGAGTGAAGTAAGGGCTCTATTGGAAGCGTTTCAATCCATACTTTGGCATTGGGTTCATTTAGAACCCATTTATCATTTCGGGTTCCTTTTTAGCAAAAGAGGTTCCTTTTTATTGCAGCTTCTTTGGAATCAAAAATCGGTTTTAATAGAAACCCTAGTTTTCTTGTGTGAAAATTAGTTTTTTGAGTTGTGAATAATTTTCACATTTCGTTGAAAATTCTTATTTCAAATTAAGAATTTATATTTTCTGATCGAAAATTCAAGCATTTTGTGGAAAATTCATCTTTTTTGGCAGAAAATTAATCTTTTTGGTTGAACATTCATCCTTCTCGGTTAAAAATTCATATGTTTGGCTGAAAATTAATCTGAATAGGTTTAGGATTCAATTACTGGGGTTGAAATCAGTTTTTGTGGTTGAATTTAAATGTTTTTGACTTAAAATGAAAATATTGTTTGTTAAAATATTGACTATTACATGTTGTAAAAAAATGTATTTTTTGTTTGTTTGTTGAAGAATCAACATTTTAGTCAAATATGAAAACGCAGGTTTATGTACAGCAACTTGTTCTGGATCATACGTGAACCTGCATAGGAACTAATGCAGGAGAGGTCGCTAATGGCTTGGCTGTCTCGATAGTGAGTTTGATATTCAAGGGAATACAAGAAGGGCAACTTTAGAGCTGTAAGCGACAGAGTTTTTTGATGGCTTTTTGTAAAAGACCCTATACCGATATACGTGTTTCTGTACAGGAACCTTTACTGGGTCATTCAAAAGTTCCTGTGTCAGTGCGGGTTTCTTTGCAGGATCGTGTGCACTTTCCTTAACTCAATTCCTGCACAGGAACCGTCGAACAGAAACCATTAAACCAGAATTTAACACCAATTAAAAATTGTGTTCTAGAAGTTATCGTTAACTATGTTATTGGATTTCGCCCCACTGTTTCTCTCGTTGCGCATGGATAATGAGGCTACGCGACTGCACTGAAAAATTAATATCCCTATGAAGAATACGCTATAGCAAAAAAATAATGAAAATCCTGTTGGCAAAAGATGAAACAAAAGAAGCCTTGATAACCATAATACGTTTGCACTAAAATCTTTTTATTTCGTTTTGATCGAACTACGGATTACAAAGAATATTATATTTTAGTTTATCTTTTTTCTATTGAATTAGTGATACAAATACTGTAGAGTATCTTCATTGGAAGCAACTTCTTTAAACCAACGTGGAAAGATTGGGTAATGTCTGCCTACAGGACATTCCTTCATTTCATTGCCGGTCATATCGTCAATCGCTCCGCTTATCATGTTTATTTTTATTCTCGATTTATAGGCATCTGCCTTATATATTCCCAGAAGAATCCCACTATACTCAAGTATTGCAAAAACGTCACCATTGGATATTGATAAAACAATGTGTTCTCGGGTTGACACGGGCACATATCTATTCGTTTCTGCTCGCAGCCTGATCGGTAAACCGGCAGGAATAACATATCTTCGAAATTCGAATTGCCGGTTCTGATTTGTCTGGGGAATAAGCCGAATATATCCAAGTTTCGCAAGTGCATATCCAAGTACTTCATGAGGGAAAGGCCTGTCCGGAGAAGACCTAGACGCTCTGGCAGAAGAAGAAGAACTAGGATTACGTTCGACATTGGGATTCCATTCAGACTGTAGTGAATCGTAATTTGCAGAAGCTTTAATAAAACTTCTTGAGAAAATTGCTTGACCTTTGCCTACTGGACACTCCTTTTTTTCATCTGGAGTCAAATTATCAACTGCGCCGCTTATCATATTTATTTTTACTCGCGAACTATATTTATCTGTCCTATAAATTCCACGAAGAGCCCCACTATGATCCAATATTGCACAAATTTCATCATTAGATGTTGATAATACAATATATTCATGGATTGGTACGGGTACATACCCATTTTGTTCTCGAAATTTAATAGGCATACCGGCAGGAATAACGTATCTCCTAAATTCAAATTGCTGGTTTAGATTTTTGCGATGAATAAGCCGAACATATCCAAGTTCTTCGATTGTACATCCAAATACTGGATTTGAAGGAATCCTGCCCAGAGGAGAAATGGATCTAGCACGAAGTGGAGGCTCCTGAGGAGATGTCCGGTCAGGTGAATGTCGTTGTCGAGCAGCAGAAGAAGAAGAAGAAGTGCCAGGATGACGTTTGCTAATAGGTTTCTCGTCAAGCTGCGAACTGCATTCTGAAAGAAGAAATAGAAGTTTATTTGTTTTTCTTCAACAAATTTATGTCTGAAATCTTTAGCTGCATTTAACGCTTCTTTTCCAAGAGCACCATATTGATTTTTCAATACAAATTATGAGAAAGAATTTTCAATTATAAGAACTCCCCACCATACATTTTTCTTTTTGAACAAGAATATATTTTTTGTAGAAGACGAATGCATGAATGCGTTAGTCCCCTTAAAGACTATAAACGATTTTCTGCTTTAAAAAAACCCACACAAAAGAAACGGTTTTTAATATATCCAATTCTTTGACAAATATGTTTCCACTCATTTTCTACTGTCAATTAACACTTGACAAACAATCATTTCAAATAAGCCAAATAAAGAATTGAATTGCAATTATTTCAACATTCCATAAAGGAGATTTGAGCTTCAAAACTTTCAAGCTGAAAATCATTAACCCCTTCGTTGGCAGAGAGAATTCGACAAAAGTGCCCAAAATGGCAGGAAAATTTGTTATCCTGGAAATTTGTATCCTCGGGTTTTTGGGGTCGCCGAATCCGAATCTGAAGTCAAAATTCAGAAATTCAAAATGACGGGTCCAATATGGCGGACGAAAATACAACAAAGGCTCGATTTGGATAAATCTTGGTACTTACGGGGTTTTGGGGTCGCTGAACCCGAATCTGAAGTCAAAATCCGAAAATTTAAAATGGCGGACCATTATATGGCCATTTTTAATTTTAGAGTTTTGACTTCAGATTCGGATTCAGCGACCCCAAAAACCTGCAAGTACCGAGATTTATACAAATCGAGCCGCTTTTCGTATTTTCGTCCGCCATATTGGATCCGCCATTCATAATTTTCGAATTTCAACTTCAGATTCGGATTCGGCGACCCCAAAAACGCGTGAGCACCGAGATTTATCCAAATCGAGCCGTTTTTGAATTTCCCTCCGCCATATTGGATCCGAATTCTCGAATTTTCGAATTTTGACTTCAGATTCTGATTTAGCGCCTCCAAAAACCGGTAAGTACCGACATTCATACACATTTTTTTAAAGTTCGAATTTTTGGTAGAAAATGTTTTTGTAGGTTGAAAATTAAACTAATCGTTAGTAATTCAGAAATTAATGTTGAAAAGTAAAGAATTTTATTCAAAAATTAAACTGTTTTCTTGAAGTTTCATCTTTTTTGCTTGAAAATTCAACTATTTCAAGAAAAAATTAGCTATCTTGTTGGAAATTCCTCTATCTGAATTGAAAATTTAACTCTTTGTTCATAAGTCCAACTGTTTGGTAAAAAATTACAGAATTTATTTCTTTACTTCCTACTATGTGCTTGAGAATGCATTACTATGTTGAGAAGTAATTTCTCTGTGGTAACATTAATAGTATATTATGCACCAAGGGGAAAAAGAGGGACATTATTGATGAGTGTATCTTCCAGTGCGAGTCGCAGGAACCGAACTTAAGAGCCAGTTTTGACGCTTTGACGTCATAGACTGTAAAAACAATAAGACTGAGAAAAATTAGTCTCAAGTGGTATTTAAATGAGACCCCTGGTGGGAACTCAGAATAGTTTCTATTTGCACTGAAAATAACATCATGAAGTTATCCTTTCAAAAATAGGACGCGAACAAAAATAATACCGTAAAAAAAGAAATCTCTAGTTTTTGCAGTGTAAATCTACGAATGGCTGTTATATGACAACATTGTTAGAAAAATCTGTATTCAATTTAATACAAATGTTTATGAAGTCATTTGCATACACGGTATTTGAAATTTAATATACATTAAAATATGAATAGCTGTACACTTTATATTAAATTTAAAACACAGGTCGGTATAGCAGCGCGCTTGAAAACTTAAATTGCTTTTATTTCTTCAAATATATGTGGAACTCCTTCCAAAATTTGCCCTGAATGGTAGAAATTTAATGTGAGTACAGTTGATTGTAGGTTAGGTTTGTAACTCATTTGCTTAATGGAACTTTTCGACTTGAAATCCAATTTTGATTTTGGTTAAATGATAGAAGATATCGTGTTTTATTATTGAAAATCGGAAATTACTGATAATCTTATTTGGATTTTGTGTAAAATAGAATTATTCGAGCGATTATCATGAATGAATATGAAATTTAATAAACACGTACCTAAATGGCGATTTCATATACTTGAGATATTAATTTTAATATACATTGGTATTTTAAATTTAATACTATTTTTAACAGTGTATAAGCTGCAAAGATGGACTTCAGGCTCTCTCCACAGGCCTGATGAATAGCCGTATTCATGCATGTATTATATGAAATACAATAAGAAGAACAGATATATTATATTATTATATTCACCAATAGAATTAACGATGACCGCCAAAGTGCAAACAAAAGTACAGACCATCCGCATTTTCGCAAAGTTGAGAACAAACTGATTAATGCTTCAGCGAATAATTTGGTTAACAACTGTATCTAAGGAATATTCCACTGCATCATCAAAGTAAAAATATGTACATAAGTAGCCGTTATCTCAGACATATATGTAAAATAACGACTTCATTAGTGTCAAGATAGTCCCTCGTAGATAAAGATATCATTTCAGATTTTTTTTACGATCATTTTAATTAAGACATTCTCATCTCAAATGGAAGGTAAAAGGTTTTATGTGAAAACTGAGTTAACACGCTAAATTATCTGGTTAAATAATCTGATTAAATTTCTGATTAAATTTTCATTTGTATTGAACGAAGCAGTTGATGACCGATTACTTCTGATGTTTTATCAGATTTTTTGTAAACTAGTACGTCCAAGATAGGCAAATTTCCATTCTATTCAATTTCCATGATTAACTGGATATGGGGTTGTAATCGATTGATGAAACCAGAAAGCTTGTGTAGCTCTTCCACTCCATGTCTCCAGATGACAAAAGTGTTGTAAAAGTAACGTCACCAAAATTCTGATTTAAGGTTCGATTGGTTGAAGATTTTAGTTTCTAGCTGTTTTATAAAGATTGTATCAGAGATTGGTACTTTCGTAATGAAAGATACTATGTCGAAATGTTTTTGATGACATCATAAGAGTTTTGGACGTTTGTGAATGTGTTACCTGAGAAAGGATTCAGTTCTTTTGCAAAGAAGCGTGCTAGGTTGTAAGTTGGTGAGTTTATTGCACTCACGATCGGTCTGAGTGAAATGTTGCCTTACGGATTTTTGGGAGTCGGTGAGGTTTTAGAGAAATGGGATTAGTAGGTATTAATTGCGGAATTGTTTTGATGTCATGTTTAGAGTCTTTTAGAAGGGGTTTTGTTTTGCTGACTATTATTTTTGCAGGGTCTTTTTAAAATTTTTCATATGTATCGTCAGTTAGAAGGTCTATGATTTTGTTATTTCAGTCTTCTTCATTCATAACTACTGTTGTATTGTCTTTGTCTGTGTGTTATATTATGTGGTCTTCATTCCGATTGAGTTCTTTAATTGCTTTTTCTTGTTTTGTCAAGTTTGAGGGGGAAAGTTGTGCTTGGCGTAAGGTGTTGGCGGTCCTACGCCGTAAGTCATTCGCTTTTTGGGTTAAAGGTTATATATTGTGGATTCCAGAATACTGATGGTTTCTTCTCTAGAGGTTTTTTACTGCAAAATTATTTCCTTTAGATAAGGGATCGTCCATAAATTACGTAAGACGTTTTTCTGTTGTTTATATCGTTGTGTCCTTCTCAACTTCACAGCAATTTTATTCCCCTCTTTATTCAAACAAAAGAAGAACGTCTTACGTAATTTATGGACGATCCCTAAGGCTGAAATTATTTCATTGCTGAGAGGCTGGTTAGAGATGCTTTTACTCTGTTAGATAGTGGTGTGTGCATCACTGGAAGTAGTTTTCCAAATTTGATTTTTTGTTTTTGCGTGCAAAGATCTCCAATCCATTGGGATTGGTGAAACGATATGCGGTCTGATGTAGAACAAATGTCAAATCTGAGGGTATTTGCAGGCAAAGGTGAAGTTTTAATAGTTTTTTGAAGGTAGTGTGCAAGACAAGTTTCGTGTGGTGTATTCTTATTTCCAAGAGTAGCAAACATTGTTTATGGAGAATTGAATTGGATTCAGATATTCCCAAACGGTTTTTCATTCGTAAGAATTTAGGGACGATGTTGTTCTCCCTGCATCGTTTCAAGAAAGCTACGATTTTAATAGCTTAGCTTAAGAAGACCTGAGCTTACTAACAGTGTTAGTTTAAGTAAGAAGACGCTCCCTGTAGAGTTCTTCCATGAGAAGGATATTAACACATGCAACGAATCTCATATTTGTAGTTTCGCAGAAATTTCTATTCTACAGGCAGACATTCTTATGATTGCGTAGCAATTACATAATATTTATTTGTGTCCTTGATCCAAATCTAAAGAGTATTATTTGGTCTTGATTTCATGATGTAAGGGAATGTTGGAGTGTTGAAGCTACATACTTTTTACATTTTTCAATAAAAAATGTAAGCATAGGGATCGTCCATAAATTACGTAAGACGTTTTTCTTTTGTTTGTATCGTTGTGTCCTTCTCAACTTCACAGCAATTTTATTTCCTTCTTTATTCAAACAAAAGAAAAACGTCTGACGTAATTTATGGACGATCCCATAGGCGAATACAACGTAATTTAAACATTCAAAAAGGGATGATTTGGTTCAATCAGCCGCAATAGACTTCTTTAATTAGAGGGGCCGCTAACAAAATACGTGGTGAATTCTTCAGGAACTTCAGCCTTCCCCCACTACATGTACTTCCGTGAAGTTTTTTCCATTGTTATTAACATGGAAAATGCTACTTTCAGTGTTGAAAATTCAACTGAATATTTACCTATAATTACTATAACTTTTTAGGATACACTAAGAGAAGATAGGTACAAACGATAAAAAATTGTTCAAGAAATTATGTTTGTCGACATTAATTAATTATTACCGCACTCTAATCGATGATCCGACATAAGCAAAAGATTACAGAAGGAACCGCAACTTCCTAGCATCAGTCCAAGAGAATATTTTTATAAATAATAATGTATTGATTAAACTATGTATGCAAACATCTAGTCATGCGTAAAATGTAGTATTTCATATGTAAAAAACATTTTGCATTAAAAACCACCAAACATAATAATAATGAGCGCCAAAAACTGGCAAAAGCAAAATTTTACTTACAGGCTATTTTCCATAAGTAGTTACTCGATTGAGTTCTATGGCTAATTGTTAAGAAAAACGTTCGGGTTCAACTCGATTCATCTAATATGTGAGATTCTGAATAAAATTTACGAAAACGATTTTTTTTTCTTTTCAGAAATACGTTTTCAAATTTCATCAGGCTTGCGGAACATCTAAATATCATTTTCTTCAACAAAAGAACGTATTTTCTTTACAGTCGAGCAAGTTTTGGGGCGATATGGACGAAGTTCGGAACAGGCGATTTTGTAACATTTTCGTCTTCATTCAAACAATAGGAAAATAATCGTGATACTTGTAAACAGCCTACGTGACATCTACCAAGGTAACTTATTTACAAGATGTTTTCCCCAAAATAGGAAATGGGAACCTATGTGATGTAACTATTTGTAAAGCCAGTTACAAAATTGCCTGCATGTGCCATTCCCTCCAACCCTCCCTGAGAATTTGATATCTTGAATTTATACCAAGAAAATTTCAGAAACCTTCTCGCGTTTCCCAGATATGAGTAATAATGTTGAATTGTGTCTGCGTTGGTTTTAGATCGGACTGTTGCTACCTGAATCTCTGCCAGCCGAATCAGATGCTTCAAAACATTGCAACATGCCGATAGATTGTTGCTGCATTTTCCTAAGTCATAGCATGAGTTGAACTCAATTCAGGAAATTCGAGAAATTCTTTATGGATAAAAATGGTACAATTTGCAAGTTAATAGCATACTCAAAATTCATGAATGTCTATTTTGTTTCTACAAAATGAGTTGATGTCCCACATGATGTCGTGGTGGTAAAAATGCCGAATAAACATACTGTTGACGGTGCACTCTCCTATACAAGGTGGGATTCTTGTTGGTTAAGACCTCGGACGAACCCGCAGAAAATGCAAGGCTATGAAGTTTTGATACGCATGTTCATAGGCTCTCGTTTTGCTTCTAGTTTCTCCATGCCAAAATAACCAATTGCCGGTCATAATTCTGCAAATGAAGTTTCAATAAGTTGAACTAGCGTCATGGATAATGGAGGTGAAAAACGATGGAGCATTCCACCTTTACAATCCTACTTGCAAAAGACTGCATGTTGGTAACAATACCAGAAACTACAAGCATTTTTTGGGCAATGTTGAAACTAAAAAAACTAATTGTGTTTGATGACATGGGCCTTGATTAACTTCGGGTCGCGGGACAGAACTCCGCACCCCCTCGCCATGGATAGCAAGGGGAACAAGAACACTAATGAATTCCTTAAGGATATTTATACATTCTTTATTCAAAACAAAAATTTTACTATTTCTTCCAATGAGGGCCAATGAGGGCGTTTTTTGGCCCGCAACTGACTGGGCTCAAATCACGTAAGGTCGTTCTTTTGTATGTGACTTACAAACATCATAAACGATTTTCTGAATAAGCGTTTCGTTGAGGAGAATACGCGGCTATCATGATAGCGTTTTACATGAGATTTCGAGCAGCTCGACAGATGATTTAACATTTGACCCTATTATAAATCTACGCTATTCACCGAACTTGCTCAAAAACAAAATATGTATATGATATATAAAATATAGCAAAGCGCTTATTCTAGGCATTTGTCTACGCATTGAAATTCAGCAATATGTTCCACCATATGACGACCATTTAAAAAAGATGTGAATTTAAATGCTCCTTCCTTTTTTCTTACGCTATTTCATATTTTTATATGCTTTTTGCATACAGTCCCACGCCCCTTCCAATTTTTCCACACAATTTCATATTTTCCCACGCCCCTTCCTTTTTTCAAGCTTTTCCATATTTTTCGATGCTATTTCAAATATTCTTACGACCTTTCCTATTTCCTTATTTTTTATATATCTTTTCACATTATTCAATATTTTCCCAATCCTCTTTCCATTTTCCACGCTATTTCATATCTTCCCACGCGCCATCCTCTTTTCCTACACTATTATATATTTTCCCACGCCCCGTTCTTTTTTTCCATGTTACACTCAGAGAAATGATTGAAAGGTCCGACCCGTAAGTTTGTTTCTATAGCCAATTTTGTTGGACGCTGGGGCGCCATCCACTCAGTAGGCTGAGGGAGACACTTTTAATGGACACGGTGGTGTTGGTTGTGACAGCCAACTGAGTTGGTGCAGTGTATCGGCGGGATGGCTGCCTCATGCAACTACATAGCAACTGCTCAAAATGTTACCATGCCTGTCCCATGTATGTATACCATTAGGCCATTTCCCTTTCGGGGTAGGCGTGACACTACCCGATTCGGGTAGTGTTTCTAGGCGGATAGTTTCTTGTAGTAAATAACTGCAAGTGTGGGCTCACCACACCCACGACGTACCAAAAGCACGCAGTAGTATTATTCCCGAACGGTAACCCATCCAAGTACTAACTGCGCCCAACTATGCTTAACTTCAGTGATCTAACGAGAACGGTTTTTTTCAGCGTGGTGTGGCCGTTGGCCATGATGAATGCACGATAACCCACTTTTAGCACGTTATTCTCATTGACGAATCGAAACAACGCACATTCTTTATCCGAAAGGTCTGAAAGTAATACCGCCTGTCATCACAAAGTAGAAATTGGGGAGGGGGGAGGAGGAAAGCAACAGTGGTAGTCATGTGAGGAATTCTAAGAACGGTGATTGGCCATTATTTTACAACCTTCCTCTATTTCAAATCTGCTTTATTTATTGTTATTCAAAAATGATAATATGATGGAAAGTAGCGTAAAAAGTAAATAAAAATGTTTGGAAATATTATATTTCCTTCTAATACCTCCAATTTTGCATGAAAATCTTGAAAACAATGTACGATATAAAACGGTGGTTTCGAGATGATTTGAGATGATTACATGATAGGTACCGTCATCACCGTCACTGTCGGCATGTCAACGACATTCTTGATTGAAGATGATATTTCAAGCGTTCCAGAATCCACTTACAGATATCGTCGTGATAAACGATTGCGTGAAAGCTCTCCTAACCCTCCGAACGAGATTAAAGATAATGAGGTTAGATATGCATTTATTTAATATTTATTATATTTATCCTTTTTTTCTTCTCATTGTATGAATTTCTGTTATTGTATTCACTTTAGTTTGAGGAAACAATCTGTAATCTTTGAAATCTTTGTGAAATAATATAAGCCTTTGTGAAATCTGTATAATCTATCCCAAATCTTTGCGAAACCTGTAAAATCTTTCGGTAGTCATTGAAATCTTTATGTAATCTTTGAAATCTTCGTGAAATCTTTGGCAATATGAATTTTACACCTGTATTTATTATTTCCTATTCATTGTTCATTTATTACTTATGTTCAATTTTTACATAGTATAATATTATTTTACTATGTCCAAATTGTAATATTCAATATTATAAGTCTATGCCTCTGCCCCCTTCTAGAAAAAGAAATGCTCCGCCGCTTCTATGATAAATATTACTAATACATACTATCATGCAAAACGTTCAATCGCATTACACTGGTATTATGCTAATATATATTATTAATTGGAAACGAAACGATTCTTTCACGTTTCAGCCTGCATATATATTATAACGCTATTAAAATATACGCAGGTTAATGAATAAATGTTTTCAATTACCGCTGTTTTTTCAACCTGTATGTTATTTTTTGTAGATCATACTGACTGATGCAGATTGTCCTATTGGAGACAGAGATGCATTACCGGAAAGAACCGAAGAAGAGGATAATGATAGTGCAGTTTTTGAAACTAATTTACATGTAAATATACATGAATTAGAAATAAACAGCCATGTTGATGAAGAGGTAGCGGATGATATGCAGGCCAATCATCGTCAAGACTTTCCTTTCTGCGACGCTGTTGAAGAAATCGTTCTTAAGGAAGCGCGAGAAGACGTCAATTTTGAGGAAAGTGAATCTGAAGATGATGACATTTTGTATGATTCTAATCCAATTTTTCGAATGGAAGTAGAGGATAATGTTGAAGAAAATCAGGTAATATATGTTTTGCTTCCATCCTCATAAATTGTTATTGAATATGATTATGTATGCAACTTGTAAATCTCATTTCATTTGCAAAATTGAATCAATTTATTCTTTAATTCTTCATTTTTTATGAAAATATAGCTTTGTTTGATTTAGAATTTTTTATTACCTCCAACTGTAATAATTAAATAAGATGGCTAATAATCAACCTTAGAATATGGTGTAGGTACATGTCTCATACATATTATTTTAAAGTCTTGGAGGTGTTTTTGGAATCTTTGAAATTACAAAAATTTTACATTCTAATCATAATGAGAAGGTATTGCTTTTATGCGAAAAATGACTTTCGCGGATTCCATCAAATGTCGAAGTTTTGAGGCCCCCTCAGTCAAAATTTTTTGTTTACGTCAGTGTCTGTTTGTCGTTATAATCGTTGTCCATAGTGTTCTTGAAGGTGAAAGAAGTTTGACTAAAATGGATCGAAAATCGGGTTTCATAGGAAGTTTCTACATCATTTATAGGTTCAAAATCTGAAAGAAGAAAAATCCCATCTGACCTTTTTCGCGAGATATCGAAATTTCAATGTTTAAAATCTTATAATCGCAATAAAAATAATTTAAAAAATATTAATAAGTAAAATAATATTAATAATATTCCGTTCAAATTTGTTGCGGGTTTCCAGCTTCTCATTATAAATGGCCAACAAACTGCAACAGCAACTTTTCTTGCCTATACTGTTTTATTTCAGCAAGAGATATGAGAAGCAACAAAAATGATGAGAATCATTTGAGTGATGCCCATGCAAGTACGCATGTTACCTCACGAAGGGAATCACATGAAATTGAATACATATTGTGATCTGAGAAACGATTAGGATACATTTTGTTTCAGAGGAAGAAACAAAAAATACAGTAAATACTGTCATAGTACAGTCATTCTTGCGCGTGTTGAAGAAAGTTTGAAATATATCAACAATAACAATGACCTAGGATTTTGGTCATAGCAATGTGGAAAATCAGTTCACCGAGAGTTCTTGAAGTTCTGGGATCGTTATAAAAAAAATTCCTTAAATGATGAATCTTATTCATCAAGACTACTCAAAGCAGTGATTGAATTTTCATCACTCGATGTCTAAGTACAATATTCTTAGGAATTATACAGAAATATTGACGAATTGAGAGAAGACTGAAAAAATATCTAAAAAAAAAAATGAAAAAAAATTTAAATGGGGTCATATCACCATTACGTCATTGTCGTTGGTCCTGGGTTGAGCTGAAAGTGGTTCTTATTCACCATTTCCTATCGTTTGAACATGTAGATTTTTCTCACTAAGACTAATCTCACTTTTTCATCATTCAAATTGATAAAATGTCGATATCACGCGAAAAGGATCAGCTGGAATTTTGATTCATTCATATTTTGAACCTATAAATGATGAAGAAACTTCCTGTGAAACCCGATTTTGGATCCATTTTAGTCAAACTTCTTTCACCTCCAAGAACACTGTGCCAAAGTCTACAAAAACAACAGTCCACTCAGACCGATCGTCAGCGCACTAATCTCATCAACTTACAACCTAGCGCGCTTCTTTACCAATGGACTGAATCCTTTCATAGGAAACTCTATCACACACGCTCAAAACTCTTTTTCCTTCATCAAAATGATACAAGAGGTTCACAATCAACCCCAAGACTTCCTAGTGAGTTTTGACGCATTACTTTTTATTACGAAAGTACCAATTTCTGATACAATCGATATTAACAAATCCTTTGCGAACTTCCCCGCGGATTTCATACCTTTGATGGAATACTATCTCAATAATACTCACCTCTCTTCAAATAACCAATTCTAACTACATACTTGAGGAGCAGCAATGGGATCTCCAATCTCACATGTAATAGCCAAAATCTTTACGAAACATCTAGAAAGTAAAATCTTCAACCAATCCAAGCCTAAACCGGAATTTTGGTGCCGTTACTTTGACAATACTTTTGTCAAATGGTCACCAACTCCTTTGTATGTATGGCTGTCCCATGACATTTAAAGATAAATTACAAACGAAATTGAAAACTTCTAAATAACCTCAAGAATAAGAAACCTCGCAGTGATCCGGGAGTATATAAAATTCCTGGCTCTTCTGGCAAAGTCTATATTGGAGAAAGCGGAAGAGCGGTAGGCCGACGTGTAAAGGAACATAAGAGTAAAGTCAGGATGAATCATTTCACGCAATCAGCACTAGCTGAGCATCATATCGAAACAGGATATAGCATTTCATTTGACAAAAACACCGTCATCGCAAAAACATACACTATTTTTCAAAGAAACCGTAGAGAAGCAATCGAAATCTTAAAACACCCTATTAACATCAACAGGGACAATGAATATAATACCAATCCGATTTAACTTTCCGTCCTTCCGGGTTTTTAAAAAAAATACTTGACTGGCCAATAAAGTTCGACCAGTCCAACTAGTGGGTGTTTTAACAAACTCGCAGGCGGTTGTCACTCATATGAGTTTTCATCCCCGCGTTTTACAGTTTAACTGCTTAAGCAGCGAAACACGTTTCGTGCTACTTTGGACCTTCTACGTCCTGGTACGTTCTGCTTATTTTGTTTTGGGTCCTGCTTTGGCCCTGTAAGTCCTCGGCGTTTAAATGTACGACTCTCAATGGCCGCTTACTTTTTGGAGATTTGGAAATAATGAAATATTATTTAAATCACAGTTTTATTACTCAATACTTTATTGACATATTAATATTATTATTAATATTATATCTTTCAATTTCTTATTATTTTGTTCATTATTATTATTATTATGACATGGAATTTTGTATTTTCGTAATCTCGGACCGATTCCAAGGCTTCTATTGGTCCTTGGGAACAAATAGGCAGTCTCTGACGTCAGAGCCAGGCAGTGGGGTGAAACTGAGATGGCTGCCATTTTATGTTTGCTGATTTACGTCGCAGCTTCGCAAATTTGTGGTTCAGTGAAAAATTATTTTCTTTTCAAAAAATACTGTGGGACCTGGATGAAAAAAGTACGCCTTAATTTGGAGGTTGAATAGTGCCCACAAAGACGTAATTGAACTATCGAATTTTCTCAAACATGCACGGAGTATTAACAGCATTACGACGCTCACCTGGATGAGTCATCAAAGTGGTCAAATAGTTTTTTTGTGTTACAAGTAAATGATGTGATTCATTCCGCAGTACCTTATGGCATTTCCATTAAAATTGTTGATTTTAAGTTAAGTAACTGTGATACAATCTGGAAGAAGTATTTACACAAAAAAACTAACCGATTGCTTATAAATTTCCAATTTGTATGTAAGATTGTTGATTTATGTATTATTTTTTTGCATGTAAAAATGATTATTTATTTCAAATAAGCCTTGTATAGATCCATCTCAAACCTATTCAAGTCCTATAAATGCAGGTTCAAAATAGGACACAAATTTTGATTCGGGTAGGACTCTCATCGACTGCCGCGCGTCAAATCCGTTCAGTTATTCTTCGTGCTTCATACAGACCGGACGTGCGGTCGAACGGCGCGTGTGTGGCTACGCGGTCGGCCTCAGCCGGGCAGTCCGCTTCATCAGTTGCTCGTCGTGTGTCAACCAGGGTGGACGTTCAAGTGTTCAATGTGTTTAATATTCGAGTGGTGTAGTGCATTGTAGTGTAGCAATGAACCAGTTGTCTCAACACCATTCAGCGCCTCTTGAATCTGCGATACCCGTCACCCCTCCTTCCAGCGAAACAAAACAGTGCTGAAAGTGGAAATATGCAGGACTTAGGAGTACTAAAGTTGGACCTCAATCGTATGTAACTAAGTCCTGCATAGATCCTTTTTAAACCTGCTTAAGTCCTACAATTTCAGGTTCAAAATTGGACCAAAATTTCGACTCGGTTTCTTGACTCAGAGCTTTGAGGATGCTAACAGTGTCCGGGTTCAAGTCATGCTTGATGAAACAATTTGTTCCTCTAAGTTTCCAACGATTTTAAAGGGTAGCATGCTTCATCGACTCTGAATAGAGTGAAAGGAAAAGAGGTCTTATTTTGAAATTGCTAATTTTTTCGTCCAGCGCAAGTGGTGCTTCCGTTGGCTCCATCATATAAGCCAAAAAGTATCAGGTTGTTTCTTGTTGCAGCGTATCTAGCTGTTGAGCCTTCTTTGCGATCTCCATCTTGAGCTCGGTATTTTCCTTTTCTATAGCATCCATTTTGGCTTCGCATCTCTGCAAGCCTGCTGAGGGGCTCTCTAGGATATTGTTTTCTACGGAATGTATTCCAGCTTTGAGCTGTCCTTCTAGGCTTGAAATCAAGCTCTACATTAGCTCATAGGTCGCTATATTAAGGCGCAAGTGCGAAAGATTTATTACTTCAACATAAGAGCAGGCGTCAAAAGTACGCCAAACCTAGAAGCATTTTGCACGTGAATAATGTCTGTTCCACATAAATATCCGCCCAAGCTTAGACTCACAACAGTAAAAACAAGAGTAACATCACGGCATCACAGCACTGGGAAAATTTTTTAGCGCGAGTCAGACACTTCAAATTCTCAGCATAAGGCGCAGCAACAACAAACACGTCCTTACAGCTTGGCTGCTCAAGCAAGACTCAACAAATATTACTCTTAACATTCGTTAATTTGATTTTCTACTTTTCGTTTTTTGGGGGAATTTTTCGGTAACAATGCAGGGAAATTTACAAACAGTTTGTAAAGTGAATTCATTCTTTCGACATGCAGAAAGCAAGCAGCCTCAGAAACCATCGTACCCTGTCTCTGCAACGTAATTACGAGTTTCACCCAACTCTCGGATTCTGCTGCCTCAGTCTCGGCCTTCCTATAACTGCTGGTACACGCGGTTTTTTAGGGGGCAGGGCGAAAGACGGTTGCGACTGCTGCTTCGGAAGGGTCGGTGCGCGCGAATTCTCAGTCGAGTAGATTGTGCAATATTGCATCCCAATTGGAAGAAGTCAGGCGTTCCTGGCTGTTTCATTTTGACCCCCCCCCCCCCCCGACCTGTGGCCAAGGCTATTTGCAGGCACAACCTCTAAAAAGAGATCTACATTATTCATAGAATTCGAGAAAATCTTGTCAACACCTACTTCACTACCAGGGGATGAAAAATTTAATTGTTAATTTATCTTTCTAGTTGAAAATGCAACTATTAAATTTTTCATTGAAAATTCATCTTTTTTGTTGGAAAATTCAATTAATTGGTTGAAAATTACACTATTTTGCTAAAACTTAATTTCTTGGTTGAAGTTTGAACAAATTCGTTGGAAATTTGTTGTTTTTTTTTTGGTCAAAAATTAATTTTTGTGTGTTGGAAATTAAACTGCTAGGTTGAAATTTCAACATCCTTGTCAAAAATTCATTTTGATTAAAACAGAGTTTGAAATTAATTAAAAATTGCGTCCTACAAGTTATCTTTAACTATGCTTTTTGATTTCGCTCCAACGTGTCTGTCGTTGCGCATGAATAATGGGACTTCCCAACTGCACTGAAAAATTAATATCCCTATAAAGTATACGCCATAGCGACAAAATACTTAAAATTCTGTTGGGAAAAGATAAAAAAAATGAAGCCTTGATTATCATGATACATTTGCATTTAAATGTTTTTATTTTGTTCTGATCCAACTACGGATTACAAAGAATATTATATTTTGGTTTGTCTTTTTTCTATTGAATTAATGATACACATACTGTAGTGTATCTTCATTGGAAGTAATTTCTTTATACAAGCGTGGAGAGATTGGGTAATTTCTGCCTACAGGACATTCCTTCATTTCAGTTTTGGTCATATCGTCAACCGCGCCGCTTATCATGTTTATTTTTATTCTCAAACTCTTTCCATCTGCTTTATATATTCCAAGAAAAATCCCACTATATTCCAATATTGCAAAAACCTCACCATTGGATGTTGATAAAACAATATGTTCTCGGGCTGGTACGGGCACATATTTATTATGTTCTGCTCGCAATTTGATTGGTAAACCGGCAGGGATAACATATCTTCGAAACTCGAATTGCCGGTTCTGATTTGTCTGGGGAATAAGCCGAATGTATCCAAGTTTTTCAAGTGCATACCCAAGTACTTCATGAGGAAAAGGCCTGTCCGGAGAAGACCTAGACGCTCTGGCAGAAGAAGAAGAACTAGGATTACGTTCAAAATTTGTATTCTGTTCAGACTGCAGTGAATCGTAATTTGCAGAAGCTTTAATAAAACTTCTTGAGAAGATTGCTTGACCTTTGCCTACTGGGCACTCCCTTTTTTCATCTGGAGTCAAATTATCAACTACGCCGCTTATCATATTTATTTTTATTCGCGAACTATATTTATCTGTCATATAAATTCCACGAAGAATTCCACTATGATCCAATATTGCGAATATGTCATCATTTGATGTTGATAATGTAATATATTCTCGGGATGGCACGGGAACATATTTATTATATCCTACTAGAAATTTAATTGGCAGACTGGCAGGAATAACGTATCTTCGAAACTCAAATTGCTGATTCCGATTTGTGCGAGGAATAAGCCGAACATATCCAAGTTCTTCTAATGTACATCCAAATGCTCGATCTGAAGGAAGTCTTCCCAGGGGAGAAATTGATCTGGCACGAAGTGGAGGCTCTTGAGGAGATTTTCGGTCAGGTGAATGTTGTCTGACAGAAGATGAACCAGGATTAGGTTGCCCTTTAGGGCTCCTGCTAGCAGGAAACCTGGACCTGCCACGAACAGGAGCCTCCACTGGAGAAATTCGGTCAGGCAAATGTTGTTGTCGAGCAGCAGAAGAAAAAGAAGTGCCAGAATTACGTTCGCTATTAGGTTTCTCGTCGGGCTGTGAACTGCATTCTGCAAGAGGAAATAGAAGATTCATTTTTTTTTAAAACACATTTATGTCTGAGATCTTAAGCTGCATTCAACGTTTCTCTGCAGAAAGCATCTCTCTGATGATTCAATAAAAATTATGAGATTTTTTTTTCAATTATAAGAACTCCCCACCATACATTTTTCTTGTTAAATAAACATATATTTTTTGTAGAATTATTTCAACATTCCATAAAGAGTTGAGCGTCAAAACTTTCAATTTGAAAATGATTAAGACTCATCGCGTTCGAACTAAACTTAACTCATTGTTTCATTTTTGGGATTTATTCTGAATATTTTTAATTTTCCTGAAATCCTTTTGAATTCACAAAGCACTAGACATATTATTCATATAAGTTAGTCATTCTTTATTAGTTTTAGTCACATTTTGGGTTGAAAATTATAGTGTTAGGGAACTGAATCTGAAAACAAAATCTCACTTGCTAGTAACGTTTAGACTTGATTTCAGTTTTTTCTCTTTATTGACTTTTATT
Source organism: Andricus quercusramuli (assembly GCA_932178445.1). Taxonomy (NCBI): domain Eukaryota; kingdom Metazoa; phylum Arthropoda; class Insecta; order Hymenoptera; family Cynipidae; genus Andricus; species Andricus quercusramuli. Next base: position 13,142 of record CAKNXH010063940.1, on the reverse strand, counting down.
TTCTACACCAGAAAATCACCATTTGAGCGCGCGATCGCACGCGTTATATGAATTCCTAGAATTGCTGGTCCCCGCAGTTTCTCAGGGGGCAAAGCGAGAGACGGTTGCGACTCCGCCTTCAAAGGGACGCATGCATTACTACTCAGTCAAGTAGTCTACGCAATATTATGGAAACGGCTCAGGTGGCCCTGACTGTTTACTTTTCGCTGTAATTGTCCATTTATCGAGTTTCTGGTGTATATATAAATATGTTTTAAATGCATGTATTAATGTACAATTGTACATATATAACAATGATTATATATAATATACAATACACCTGAGAAACTGAGACTACCGTATAAACTGCTGTGCCCCCTTCCCATTACCCCCCCCCCCCCATCCCCCAATACTTTTAAGACCTGTCCGAGAGCCCAAAGAATATGTGTGCATAATTTGGTGCTGATTGATGAAAAACTATGGATTTGCATTAGCATCATACGTTTTAGGCCACTTGATTTCATATATTGGATAATAATATATAATATGATAATACATATATACATATAGAATTATTCTCTTCTATATTAACATCATTGTAAATAATTTGATTGCAATGATGTTAATCCATTTTTAAGGAAACTCATAATGTTTTCTTTCTTGTTTTATATTTTTTGAAATTTCCAAAAATTCTACTTATTCGTAGAAAATGTTCTTTAGGTTTAAAATTTAACTATTTGATTAGTAATTCAGAAATTATTGTTAAAAAGTAATTAATTTTATTTAAAAATTAAACTATTTTCTTTGAGTTTCATCTTCTTTGCTTGAAAATTCAACTATTTTAAGAAAGAATTAGCCATTTTGTATGGAAATTCCTCTATTTGAATTGAAAATTTAACTCTTTGTTCATAAGTCCAACTGTTTAGTAGGAAATTACAGAATTTACTTATTTAGTTCCTACTATGTGCTTGAAAATGCTTTACTATTTTGAAAAGTAATTACTCTGTGGTAAGATTAATAGTATATTATGCACCAAGGTAGAAAAGAGGGATATTCTTGATGAGTGTATCTTTCCAGTGCGGGTCGCAGGAACAAACCTTAAGAGCCGCTTTTCAAGTTCGAAGGTATGTAATGGACATGTGTACCTATGACGTCATAAGTTTTAACGTCATAGACTGTAAAAACAATAAGACTGAGAAAAATTAGTCTCAAGTGGTATTTAAATGAGACCTCTGGTGGGAACCCAGAATAGTTTCTTTTTGCTCCGAAAATAACAGCATGAAGTTATCCTCTCAAAAATAGGACGCGAAAAATAATAATGCCGTAAAAAAAGAAATCTCTAGTTTTTACAGTGTAATAATATAAATGGCTATTATATGACTATACGCTGCGAAGATGGACGTCAGGCTTGCGGGTTCGATTCCCGCCTCGCACTCTGGAAGAGCATCGGTGGCCCATGCGGTGAACACTTGCCCAGCAAGGGAGCTGTTCAGCTCCGGAGAGTCGTGGGACCGGTACCTCTAGAGAAAAAGGTTCTCTAAGTACTTAAGGCTGTTGCTCTTGGTGGTTCGTAACCCACCTTAAACTGTAGGTCCCCCTCCCACCACCAAGAAAGTGGTGGGGGTGTGTGTAAAGGAATAGGGAAGAGATACAAGAAATATGTAAACCCTTAGGGGACACATAAAAAAAAACAATAAGAATTACAGATATATTATATTATTATATTCACCAATAGAATTAACGATGACCGCCAAAGTGCAAACAAAAGTACAGACCATCCGCATTTTCGCAAAGTAGAGAACAAACTGATTAATGCTTCAGCGAACTGTATCTAAGGAATATTCCATTGCATCATCAAAGTACAAATATGTACATAAGTAGCCGCTATCTCAGACATATGTGAAATAACGACTTCATTAGTGTCAAGATAGTCCCTCGTAGATAATGATATCATTTAAGATTTTTTGATTACGATCATTTTAATTAAGACATTCTCATCTCAAATTGAAGGTAAAAGGTTTTATGTGAAAATTGAGTCAACACGACAACTTTCAAAGAAATTATCTGGCTAAATAATCTAATTAAATTTCTGATTGAATTTTCATTTGTATGGAACGAAGTAGTTGATGATCGATTACTCCTGATGTTTTATCAGATTTTTTGTCAACTTGTACGTCCAAGAAAGGCAACTTTCCATTTTGTTCAATTTTCATGGTTAACTGGATGTGGGGTTGTAATCGATTGATGAAACCAGAAAGCTTGTGTAGCTCTTCCACTCCATGTCTCCAGATGACAAAAGTGCTGTAAAAGTAACGGCACCAAAATTCTGGTTTAAGGTCTGATTGGTTGAAGATTTTAGTCTCTAGCTGTTTCATAAAGATTGTATCAGAGATTGGTACTTTCGTAATGAAAGATCCTATGTAGGAACTCAGGAGGATGTCTTGGGGTTGGATGTGAATCTGTTGTGTCGTTTTGATGAATTCAAAAGAGTTTTGGTGAAGTTTTGGAGATATGGGATTAGTAGGTATTAATTTAGATATTATAAATTAGATGTTTTGTCAGTTAGGAGGTCTATGATTTTTTTATTTTAGTCTTCTTTATTCACTACTACTGTTGTGTTGCCTTTTTCTGTGTGTTACATTATGTGTCTTTATTCCGATTGTGTTCTGTAATTGCTTTTTTTCCTTGCCGTATGTCATGCGCTTTTTGGGTAAAATGGTATATATTGTGGATTCCAAAATACTAATGATTTCTTCTTTCGAGATTTTTGAGGGAATTACTGCAAAATTATGTCCTTTAGATAAGGCTGAAATCATTTCATTGCTAAGAGGCTGTTTAGAGGTGTTTTTACTGTGTTAGATAGTGATGTGTGCCTTACTGGAAATAATTTGTAAATTTTTTTTTCGTTTTTGCGTGCAAGATCTTCAATCTATTGGGATTGGTGAAATTATATCCGGTCTCATGTAGACCAAACGTCAAATCTGAGGTTATTTGTAGGTGAAGGTGAAGTTTTAATAGTTTCTTGAAGGTAGTGTGCAAGACAAATTTCGTATGGTGTATTCTTTTTTCCAAGAGTAGCAAACATGTTTTGTGTAGAATTGAGTTGGATTTATATATTCCCAAACAGTTTTTCATTCGCAAGAATTTTGGGATGCTGTTGTTGTCCCTGCATCATTTCAAGAAAGCTAACGATTTCAAAAGCTTAGCTTGAGAAGACCTGAGCTTACTAAAAGTGTTAGTTCAAGTAAGAAGGCGCTCCCTGTAGAGTTCTTTCATAAGTAAAGGAATGTTGGGAAACTATTTACCGGATTTGGCGATGAGTTGAACCCAAGATTCCGAACCAATGATTATTATGGAAAAACCTTCGACTTTGAAGCTACATACTTCTTACATTTTTCAATGAAAAATTTAGGCATAGGCTTATATATACTATACTAGTTCAATCAGCCGCAACAGACCTATTTAATTAGAGGGGGCCGCTGACAAAATACGTGGTAAATTCTTCAGGAAATTCCGCCCCCCCCCCCCCCCCTCCACGTACTTGCGTGAAATTCTTTCCATTGTTCTTAACGTGAAAAATTCTACTTTGAGTGTGGAAAATTCAACTGCAAATTTAGCTATAATTACTATAACTTTTTAGGATGACACTAAGAGAAGATAGTTACAAACAATAACAAATTGTTGAAGAAATTATGTTTGTCGACTTTAATTAATTATTACCGCGCTCTAATCGATGATCCGACATAAGCAAAAGATTACAGGAGAAACCGCAACTTCCTAGAATCAGTCCAAGAGAATATTGTTATAAATAATAATGAATTGATTAAACTATGTATGTAAACATCTAGTCATGCGTAAAATGCAGTATTTCATATGTAAAAAACATTTTGCATTAAGAACCTCCAAACATAATAATAATGAGCCGTCTTCATACGTTTGAAAGACATGGGAAAAATTCAGAAGATAGGAATATCAAAAAAGACAACACAAAGTGATTTTGCTTCATGATACATTCTGTGAAAAATGTGACCTTAATATTCCGTTCTTGAAACACGTGTGACATTCTAGTGACATTCTAGTGACATAACCGTTCCATCACTCTGTTCTATATTTGTCACATAACAGAATTACAGAAATATTACGTATCTTCAAAGTAACAGCGTTACAGAACAATGTGACATTTATGTTCTGTAATTGTTATGGCACACGACTGTAACAATATTATGTATAAATGATCCCTTTTTGTCATGTAACATTTGCAAAACGTGTCCGCTGGGGGACTCATTCTCAGAGATATCATTCAAGAGAGCAACGATTTCTTCTGGTTTCAATCCACGATAACGCGCCATGGTGGACGTCCAAAGCACGGTTCGCTTCCGTTGAGTTTGAAAACAGCCGTTTGTCCTGAGGACACCGCCAGTCCTTCTAGGTAGCTGGTACAATATCGTCGGTTCAAAAATCAATATCGATGTGCAACTTCGGAAATGTGTATTTCAGCCAACTTTAGGAAAAGTCAGGGTCTAAGAGACCGACATTTTTACTCAAATCCATACCACGGCGTTTTTGAAACGCAAGGTGTCCTGAAGATGCCGCTCGTCTTTCGAGTGTTGAATCGTCTAAACTGTAGATGAAATTTTTAACTAGCAGGCAGTCGCCACTTATACGAGTTTTCATCTCTGCGTTTTTTAGTTTGGCTGCTTCTTGGCTCAGAGCTTTGAGGATTCTAACTGTGTCCAGGTTTAAGTCATGCTTGATGAAAATATTTGTTTCTCTAAGTTTCGAATGATTTTGAAGGATAGCATGCTTCATCGACCCTGAACAGAGTAAGGGATCGTCCATAAATTACGTAAGACGTTTTTCTTTTGTTTGAATAAAGAGAGGAATAAAATTGCTGTGAAGTTGAGAAGGACACAACGCTATAAACAAAAGAAAAACGTCTTACGTAATTTATGGACGATCCCTAAAGGAAAACTTGGTCTCATTTCGCAAGATTTAAATTTACCAAGGCGACGAATTCCATTAATCAATTTCCGGTTAAGAGTCATACATATTCTGGTTCCGAGTAGATTTTGCACTTTTTCGTCCAGCGCAAGTGGTGCTTTCGTTGACTCCATCATACATGCCAAAAAGTATCAGGTTGTACATGCTTGTAAGTCTATCTAGCTGTTGACCCTGCTTTGCGATCTCCATCTTGAGCTCGCCATTCTCCTTTTCTACAGCATTCATTTTGGCTTCACATCTCTACAAGCCTGCTGAGATGCTTTAAGGGTATTTTTTTGTACGCAATGTATTTCAGCTTTGAACTCTTCTTCTAGGCTTGATATCAAGCTCTACATCAGCTCATAGGTCGTTATATTAAGGCGCAAGTGCGAAAGATTTATCACCTCAGCATACGAGCATGCGTCAAAAGTACAACAAACCTAGAAGCACTTTGCACGTGAATAATGTCTGTTTCACATAAATATCCACCGCAAGTTTAGACTCACTACAATAAAAACAAGAGTAACATCACGGCATCGCAGCACTGGGAAAAATTTTCAGCGCAAGTCAGACACTTAAAATTCTCGATATAAGACGAAGCGACAACAAACACGTCCTTACAGCTCGGCTGCTCAAACGAGACTTACACAAATATTACTCTTAACATCCGTGAATTTGATTTGCTACTTTTCATTTTTTTGGGTCATCTTTCGGTCACAATGCAGGGAGAGAGACGGTTGCGACTTTGGCCTCGGAAGGGTGTGCGTGCACAAGTACTCAGTCGAGTATATTGTGCAATATTGCATCCCAATTGGAAGAGGTTAGGCGGCCCTGACTGTTAGGTTTGGACCCCCCCCCCCCCCATCTGTGGCCAAGGCTATTTGCAGGCAAACCCCAAAACTAGACTGAAACTGAGAGTTCGATGTACATACATTCTTATCTAAACTAGGATGAGCAAAAATATTATTTTTAGTTTGGGTCTTTTAGCATTGAATTAATTGTACACCGGTTGCAAATTTGATGGTCCGAATTTTTAGCCTTATTTGAAAAACAACACCATTCTTTGAATAGAACCGCGACTCAAACTTTTTCCGTTTTGCTAACAAGTTCATCAATCACATTATTATTATCTGAGTATTAAACTGTTGAGGTGGCTTACAACACTTGGTTGATTATATAAGTAAAACTGTGCTGATGTCAAATATGAAATTGGAGTCTATTCACAATTCAGTGAGAAAATTACTTGGGGTTCTCAAGATGTAATAAGATTAAAAGTAAATGTCTCTAAAAAGATTCCTTTTTCTGTCAGGCTATATTCCTGTTATATAACGAATCATTTGATCTATATTATCCATAAAATTCGAAGAAATATTGTCCAATCCTTTCATATCCCTCGATATATGATAAAATCATCCTTCACAATTCAATCAAAGTTTTTCAAATCTCTTAAAAACTTTGCACTATAATGAATCTTTTCAAATGTCTGAAATAGCAAGAAATCATATGAAATGTTTGGAAAACGCTCCTGCAAGTTATCAAACGGTCCTAAAAGTTATCGTCAACTACGTTATTTGGTTTCCCCCCACCGTGTCTGTTGTTGCGCATGGATAATGAGGCTACGTGACTGCACTGAAAAATTATTATTCCTATAAAGTATACGCTATAGCAAACAAAATTAATCAAAATTCTGTTGGCAAAAGATAAAACAAAAGAAGCCTTGATAACTGTTCAAGATTTACATGCAATTTTTCTTGTCCTTATTAATTCTATTTGTTTTTACGTATTCCTAATTTAATTGCTGAATTCTTCTTCTATCAGCTGAGACGTCACAATATTTATTTCTTCAGCCGGTCTTTGGTCATTATATTTACACATACACGTTTTTATTACAATTATACACACACTCACAGATTCACCCACTCTCGCTGTCGTTTCCCAATTTTCGGCTACCGTTGAGCTCAGTTCGCCTGTTGCTGGCAGCGAGATTAGTCATTTTCACCAAATGTATTCTATTTCTGTTAATTAATAAATGACCACGCTTTTTGTCGTCAGCCTTGTTAACTGGAATATATTTTGGTGATTTCTTTATGTAACCCAGTGCAGTACTATCCGTCAAACAAAAGAACAATAAAGAAAACAAATACAGTCCATTACTTTAATTTGAGTCAAAACAATAACCATAATACATTTGCATTCAAATCTTTTTATTTTGTTTTGATCCAACTACGGATTACAAAGAATATTATATTTTAGTTTGTCTTGTTTCTATTGAATTAATGATACACATACTGTAGTGTATCTTCATCGGAATCAACTAATTTAAACCAACGTGGAGATATTGGGTACTGTCTGCCTACTGGACATTCCCTCATTTCAATTACGGTCATATTGTCAACTGCACCGCTTATCATGTTCATTTTTATTCTCGAACTAGTTCCATCTGTCTTATATATTCCAAGTAGAATCCCAGTATACTCCAGTATTGCAAAAACGTCACCATTGGATGTTGATAAAACAATATATTCTCGGGCTGGTACGGGCACATATCTATTATGTTCTGCTCGCAATTTCATTGGTAAGCCGGCAGGAATAACATATCTTCGAAATTCAAATTGCCTGTTCTGATTTGTCTGGGGAATAAGCCGAATATATCCAAGTTTTGCAAGTGCATACCCAAATACTTCATGAGGAAAAGGCCTGTCCGTAGAAGACCTGGACGCTCTGGCAGAAGAAGAACTAGGATTACTTTCAAAATTTGGATTTCTTTCAGACTGCAGTGAATCGTAATTTGCAGAAGCTTTAATAAAACTTCTTGAGAAGATTGCTTGACCTTTGCCTACTGGACACTCCCTTTTTTCATCTGGAGTCAAATTATAAACGGCACCGCTTATCATATTTATTTTTATTCGCGAACTATATTTATCTGTCCTATAAATTCCACGAAGAGTCCAACTATGATCCAATATTGCAAAAATGTCGTCACTGGATGTTGATAATACAATATATTCTCGGATTGGCACAGGCACATACTTATTATGTCCTACTAGAAATTTAATTGGCATACTGGCAGGAATAACGTATCTCCGAAATTCAAATTGCTGGTTTCGATTTTTGCGAGGAATAAGCCGAACATATCCAAGTTCTTCTATTGTACATCCAAGTACTCGATCTGAAGGAAGCCTGCCCAGAGGAGAAATGGATCTGGTCCGAAGTGGAGGCTCCTCAGGAGATGTCCGGTCAGGTGAATGTTGTCTGGCAGAAGAAGAACCAGGATTATGTTCGCCATTAAGACTCCTGCTAGCAGGGAACCTGGACCTGCCACGAAAAGGAGCCTGCACTGGAGAAATCCGTGCAGGAAAATGTTGTTGTCGAGCAGCAGAAGAAGAAGAAGTGCCAGGATTGCGCTCGCTATTAGGTTCCTCGTCGGGCTGTGAACTGCATTCTGCAAGAAGAAATAGAAGATTCATTTTTTTTCTTAAATTTCGTTTCTTTGCAGGCAGCATCTTTCTTCTGATTCAATAAACATTATGATAAATAACTTTTAATTATAAGAACTCCCCACCATACACTTTTCTTGATAAATAAACATATATTTTTTGTAGAGGACGAGTGCATAAACGCTTTAGTAACCGTAATGACAATGAACGATTTTCTGCAATATAAAAAGCTACATAAAGGAAACGGTTTTTAATATATTCAATTCTTTGGCAAATATGTTTCCACTCGGTTTCTACTGTCAATTAACACTTGACAAATAATCTTTTCAAATAAGCCAAATAAAGAATTGAATTGCAATTATTTTAACATTCCATAAAGGGGGTTTGAGCTTCAAAACTTTCAAGTTGAAAAATATTAAGGCTCATCGTTTCCGCATTTATCTTAACGCATTGCTTCATTTTTGGGATTTATTCTGAATTCGTTAAAGTCTCCTGGAATTATTTCGAATTCAGATAAACACTAGACATATTATTAATATATGTTAGTTGCCTTTAATCAGTTTTAGTCACATCTTGGGTTGAAAATTATTGTGTCAAGGATCTGAATCTAAAAAGAAAATCTCATTTGCAACTAACGTTTATACTTGATTTTCGTTTTGTCTCTCCATTGACTTTTATTTTCTACACCAGGAACTCACTATTTGAACGCGCGATCGCACGCGTTATATGAATTCCTAGAATACCTGGTCCCCGCTGTTTCTCAGGGAACGGATCGAGAGACGGTTGCGACTCCGCCTTTAAAGGGACGCAAGCACTACTATTCAGTGAAGCGGATCGCGCAATATTTTGGAAAAGGTTCAGGCGGCCCTGACTGTTTACGTTTCGCTGTACGCGCTATATGAACAATGCTCTTTTCAGGGAACCCCCGAGATTGTTCCTCTATCGAGTTTCTGGTATATATATAAATATGTTATAAATGCATGTATTGATATACTTATATATTAATATTAATGATATACAATATACAATATACTAGCTGTTACCCGCGGTCACTTGCATTTGATTACTCTGTCTACCCCCTCCCCCCCCCCCCCCCCTCTGAGACTAGAGAATAAACCGCTGAACCCTCTTCCCATTCCCCCACCTCACCTGCCCCTAATTGTTTTACGACCAGTCTGAGAGCTCAAAGAATATGTGTGCATAATTTGATGCCGATTGAAGAAAATCTATGGATTTTCATAGGCATCATACGCTTAAGGCCACTTCTTGTTTTATATATTTAAAAAAATTTTTAAATTCGACTTTTTGGTAGACAATTTTGTTGTTGGATTGAAATTGAACTATTTGATTAGTAATTCAGAAATTATTGTTGAAAAGTAATGAATTTAGTTTAAGAATTGAACTATTTTCTGGAAGGTCCATCTTCTTTGCTTGAAAATTCAACTATTTCAAGAAAAAATTAGCTATCTTCTTGGAAATTTCTCGGTCTTAATTGAAAATTCAACTTTTTATGTATAAGTTCAACTGTTTGGTGAGAAATTACAAAATTAATTTGTTTAGGTTCGACTATCTGCTTGAAAATTCATTATTATGTTAAAAAGTAATTTCTCTGTGGTAAGCATAATAGTATATTATGCACCAAGGGGGAAAATAGGGACATTATTGATGAGTGTATCTTTCCAGTGCGAGTCGCAGGAACCGACCTTAAGAGCCGCTTTCCAAGTTCCAAAGTACGCAATGGCCATGTATGTCTATGACGTCATAAGTTTTGACGTCATAGACTGTGAAAACAATAAGACTGACAAAAATTAGTCTCGAGTGTTATTTAAATAAGACCACTGGTGGGAACCCAGAATAGTTTCTTTTTGCACTGAGACTGACAGAAGAAGTTATCCTTTCAAAAATAGGACAAGAAAAAAATAATACCGGAAAAAGAAAATCTCTAGTTTTTACATTGTAAATACACAAATGGCTATTATATGACTATAAGCTACAAAGATGGACTATAGGTTCACTTTGCAGGCCTGAGAAATGGCCGTATTCATGCATGTATTATATGAAATACAATAAGAATTACAGATATATTATTGTTTCATATTCACCAATAGAATTAACGATGACCGCCAAAGTGCAAACAAAAGTACAGACCATCCGCATTCTCGCAAGATAGAGAAAAAACTGATTAATGTTTCAGTGAATAATTTGGTAAACAACTGTCTCCAAGGAATATTCCATTTCATCATTAGAGTACAAATATATACAGTAGCCGTTATCTCGATCATTTCAATTAAGACATTATCATCTCAAATGGAAGGTAAAAGTTTTTATGTGGATATTTAGTCAACACGACAACTTTCGACGAAATTATATGGTTAAATAATCTGATTGAATTTCTCATTAAGTTTTCATTTGTATGAAACGAAGTTGTGAATGATCGATTACTCCTGATGTTTTATCAGATTTTTTGTAAACTTGTACGTCCAAGAAAGGCAACTTTCCATTTTGTTCAATTTTCATGGTTAACTGGATGTGGGGTTGTAATCGATTGATGAAACCAGAGAGCTTGTGTAGCTCATCCACTCCATGTCTCCAGATGACAAAAGTGCTGTGAAAGTAACGGCACCAAAATTCTGGTTAAAGTTTGATTGGTTGAAGATTTGAGTTTCTAGCTGTTTCATGAAGATTTTGTCAGAAATTGGCACTTTCATAATGAGATATACTACGTCGAAACTCACTAGGATGCCTTGGGGTTGGATATGAGCCTGTTGCATCTCTTTGACGGAGTCAAAAGAGTTTTGGACTTGTGTGATAGAGTTTCCTGTATCAGGAAATCAGTTATTTTCTAATATAAGGAATTTTGCTAGGTTGCAAGTTGTTGAGTTTATTCCACTCACGATCGGTCTGAGTGAAATGTTGTTTTTGTGGATTTTTGGCGGTCGGTGAAGTTTTGGAGAGATTGGATCAGTAGGTATTAATTCATATATGGTTTTGCCGTCATCGTTAGAGTCCTTCAGACGGGTTTTTGTTTCGCTGATAATTGTTTTTGCGGGGTCTTTTTTTAGGTTTTTCATATGCATCGTCAGTTAGGAGGTCTGTTATTTTGTTATTTTATTCTTCTTTATTCATTCTCACTGTTGTATCGCCTTCGTGTGTGTGTTATATTATGTGGTCTTTATTCCGATTGAGTTCTTTAATTGCTTTTCTTTCTTGTTTTCTTAAATTTAATGAGGGAAGTTGTGCTTGGCGTAAGACTTTGGCGGTCCTGCGCCATATGTCATTCGCTTTTTGGGTGAAAGGGTATATATTGTGGATTCCAAAATACTGATGATTTCTTCTTTCGAGATTTTTGATGGAATTACTGCAAAATTATGTCCTTTAGATGAGGCTGAAATTATTTCATTGCTAAGAGGCTGGTTAGAGATGTTTTTACTGTGTTAGATAGTGGTGTGTGCATTACTGGAAATAATTTGTCAAATTTTATTTTTTGTTTTTGCGTGCAAGATCTTCAATCAATTGGGATTGGTGAAATGATATGCGGTCTCATGTCGACCAAATGTCAAATCTGAGAATATCTGCAGGTAAAGGTGAAGTTTTAGTAGTTTTTTGAAGGTAGTTTGTAAGACAAATTTCGTAAAGTGTATTTTTTCTTTCAAGAGAAGCAAACATGTTTTATGTAAAATTGAGTTGGATTTAGATGATGATGGTTTCAAGAAAGTTAACGATTTTAATAGCTTAGCTCGAGAAGACCTGAGCTTACTAAAAGTGTTAGTTTAAATAAGAAAACGCTCCCTGTAGAGTTCTTTCATTAGAAGGATATTAACGCACGCAACGAATCTCCTATTTGTAGTTTCGCAAAATTTTCTATTCTACAGGCAGACATTCTTATGATTGCGTAGCAATTACATAATATTTATTTGTGTCCTTGATCAAAATCTAGATAGTATGATTTGGTCTTCATTTCATGATGTAAAGGAATGTTGGGAAAAAATTTACCAGATTTGGCGATGAGTTGAGCCATTTGTATTTATCTGTCACTTTCTTCCCTAGGGTTGAAAATTCGATTTTCGACCCGCTCCACAGGCGTCGAAAGTCGAATTTTCGATTGAGGTATGATGAAAAATAATTTGAACATAGGCAGATACAACATAATTCAAACGTTAAAAAGGTGATAATTTTGTTTAATCAGCCGCAACAGACCTCTTTAATCAGAGGGAACTTCAGCCACCCCCCCACTTTTAAGGATATATAGGGTGTCCACGCGAGGGCTTACCAAAAAGTATGCAAACCGCTATACACGGCCATAAGAATAGCATTGACGTGTAAGAAGGGTTGCATAATTTTCAGTGAGCCCTGGCGTGAACACCCTGTATATTGCATTGTCCTGGCAATTTCTACTGCGTCATATAGTTATTGGAAGAAAAACAAGGATCATTTATTGCTTCCTTAGAGATAACATATTTATTTAATGCGCAAAAAGGTGCAGGTGCACATATGAAATTTGATACGGAGGGCTATGCATGACATCCTGTTTTGTCTATCAATTTCATTTATTGCTTTCTTATAGGTAACATATTCAACCAAAAATTCCCGTATTTATTTAGTGCGCAAATAATTGGTGAGGAACATTCTTCTGCAGTCTAGAACCTTCTGTAACTCAAATTATACTGCGCAATTTTTGAAAAAGCATTTTTGTAAATAAGTTCAAGGTTATTGTCAATTGCGCATTAGATTTTTCGTTGCGATAAT
>CAKNXH010063939.1:46657-59309 GCA_932178445.1 Andricus quercusramuli | reverse complement strand
ATCTTGCCGGTGACTGATTTACCTTTTTGGTGAAAAATTCATTTCTTTGGTGGAAAATTTAACAAATAGGTTGAAAATTCCTTTAAAAATTCAAATTTTTTTTTGAAAATTCATATTCAAAATTCATCTATTTTTGTTAAAAATTTGTCTTTTTTGGTAGTAAATTCATCTTTTGGGTTGAAAATTCAACTGTTGAATTATACATTAATTTTTTCGGTTGAAGATTCATTACTTTGGTTAAAAATTAATTTCTTTGTTTAAAAATTTAATATTCTCTTGAAAGTTCGTTTATTTTCAAATGATTTTTTTACTGAAAATATAGCTATTTCGTTTTTGTTAGAATATGGATAATTTTAGTTGAAAATTCCCTTCTCGTCTTTTTTGGGTTGAAAATTCAATTATTTTGGTAGAAAATGAATATTTTTGGGTTATAAATTCAAATTTTTTGTCAAAAATTCCTCTTTTTGGTTTGAAAATTAGTCTGTTTTAGTTAGGGCTTCAAATAATTTGTTGAAAAGTCGTATTTTTTTATTTAATTGAAGTGTTTTTGATTGAATATTAAAATATTTTTTGGTGGAAATATCAAATATTATAATTTTTGTCGAGAATTCTTTTTTTGATCGATAATTTATCACTTTAGTTGAAGATTTAATTATTTTTTTCAGTTATAAACAATTTAAAGTTTGGAGTTGAAATTGATACAATTTGAATATTTAATTGTGCAATTCACAGTCAATTGAAAAAATAAGAAAAATTTCATAATAAGTAATAAAATTGACGAAAATTGAAGTTGAAATAGTTTATTTAGCAATAGTCATTTGGATGTTTGTTTATTTCGCTTCTGTTAGTAGATGATTTTCTTCTACATGAAACTCTGCATAATAGCCTGTAAATAGCCTTGTTACTAAATCGGGGGGATCGGAACGTAAACAGTCAGGGCCGCCTCAACTGTTTTCAATTGGAATGCATAATATTGCGCAGCATACTCGACTGAGTACTTGCGCACTGCGGCCCGTCCGAGGCGAGAGTCGCAGCCGTCTCTCGCCCAACGCTCTGAGAAACTGCGTGGGCCAGCAATTCTATGAATCACTACGAAAATTAAGCGTATTATAAAAAATCATAAATAGCAAATCTGTAGATAGCTTTTGGGTGAATAACTTCGTTCTGAAACATTTTATTATATCTTGAGTCGTTTTTCACAAAATGCAAATGTTTTATTTTTACTTTTTTTCGTATCTTGCATAGTTTTACCGCAAAATGGAATGTTTGAGATTTAGTTTCTTTTTGGGAACAGTTCATGAAAAAAGACTGGTTATCGAACTAGAACCTTCTTTTTTCTTCCTGAAAACGTGTGTCAAAGCGCAATCCAATCCGATCGGTCTGTCAAAAGTTATCCGGTATATAGAGGACAACGTGGAAATTTAATCAATACCGCGATAGTCAGTTTTGACAAAAATCTAATACCTTCTCACTATGATTAGAATGTAAAAATTCAAAAATTAGCGCTAATAATTTTCTATAAAATTTAATTAAGAGTATTTAAGGAAAAATTAGTCACAGTCAGCATATAGAAAAGAGTTTCGTAGCCTAGGACGTTAATGAAGTCGTTCAAACCTCTTCCTAAGATACTTTCCTTTCCTCACTCACCATACTTTCCCCTCTCCATTCCTACTTTACCTCTCTAACTTCACTTCCCCTACTTCACCTCCCCTTACTTCAACATTAACTTCCCCTGCCTTCGAGAAATTCTTCCTCCTCTACTTCCCCCTCTCCTTAATTCCCCAGATAACACACCCCTTCCCCTGCAACCCTTCTCCAGCCATCAGTTTCTCTTCCCTACTCACTCGCACTATCCTACTAGCCATCCCGTCACTTCCGTCACTACCCTCCCACATTTCCAATCATTTCCCCTGCTTCTCCACACTTCCCCTATTTTTACTCTCTGATTTCCCCGCACTTCATCTACTTAACCGCCACTACTTTCCCTACTTTTCATTCCCTTATTTCCTCTACTTCCATTCCCTTCACTCACCCAACTTCCACTCCCCTCACTTACCCTTGCTTAACCCTCTCCTTATTTTTCCTCGATTTATCTACATCTTCTTTCCCATTTTCACTACTTCCCCTCCCCTCATTTCCCATGATCCCCACCCTTTATTTTCCACTGATTCCCCTTCTCCCCACCTCTCGCTTCCCCTAATTACCCCTGCTTACCCTCGCCTCATTTTCCTCACTTCCCCTACTTTCCCTTTTTTCATACCGCCACCTATGGGAAAAAAACTGCCATGGATGGACGGACACCAGACCGAAACTATAAGGGTTTCTACTCGGAACTACGAAACCCTAAAAAGATTAAAATTGATTAAGAATTGTCGGCTCTAAGCTCTATTAGAAACATTTTTCATCTTTCGTCCCACTGTAAGTTGTACTGAACCTTTCTGGGAAAAAACTTAGCTGCTGATCACTGTGAAAAAATAATAAATAAATCTGAAAATGTATCTACTTTGCTTCCTCATAGAGGAAGCTTTGTAATGGTAACAAAATTCAAAGTTGAGGCAAAAACAGAAAAAATGAGTTGATTCGAGTCGAATTGATTGACCTATAATATTAGTACACCTTATTGAAGAGTAAGGAAGCTATGGTAATGCATAATATTTGGAAATACGGTTTTTTGTGGTGAAACTTTTTTCTTCAACATAATTCAAAGTTGATGCAAGAATATAAAAGATTCCTTAGTTCGAGACGAATCGATTGACCTACAACTATAGTACATTTTATTGAAGAGTAGGAAAGTTGTGGTAATTTATATATTTTGAAAATCGGTTTTTTGTTGTACAACTTTTTTCAATAACATAATTCAAAGTTGATGCAAAGTCAGAAAAGATGTGTTGATCCAAAACAAATTGATTGTCCTATAAAATTAATACATTTTAATAAAGAGTAAAGAAGCAATGTTAATGCATAATATTTGAAAATGTGGTTTTTTATAGTGAACCTTTTTTGTTCAACATAATTCAAAGTTGATGCAAGAACATAAACTATTCCTCATTTCAAGACAAATCGATTGACCCATAATGTTAATACTTTTTATTGAAGAGTAGGGAAGTTATGGTAATTTACATATATTGAAAATCGGTTTTTTATAGTAAAACTTTTTTCATTAACATAATTCAAAGTTGATGCAAGAACAGAAAAGGTGTGTTGATTCGATTCGAATCGATTGACCTACAATATTAGTACATTTTATTGAAAAGTAAGGAAGCTATGTTAATGCATAATATTTTGACTTTTTTCTTCAACATGAAAGTTGATGCAGGAATATAAAAGAATCCTTGGTTTGAGACGAATCGATTGACCTATAATATTAATAGATTTTATTGAAGAGTAGGGAAGTTATGCTCATTGCATTTTTTTAGCGCTCAATAAAATTTAAAAATCAGTTTTTTATAGTAAAACTTTTTATTCTTTAGCATAATTAAAAGTTGATGCAAGGATGTAAAAGATTCCTTGGTTCAAGATGAATCGATAGACCTATAATATTGATACATTTTATTAAAGAGTATGGAAGTTATGGTAATGTATATATTTTGAAAATCGTTTTTTTTAGTAAAACTTTTTTCATTAACATAATTCAAAGTTGATGCAAGAACAGAAAATATGTGTTGATTCAAGTCGAATTGATTGACCTGTACTACTGGTACATTTTATTGAAGAGTAAGGAAGCGTTGTTAATGCATAATATTTCGAAATACGGTTTTTAATAGTAAAACTTTTTTCTTCAACATAATTCAAAGTTCATGCAAGAATATAAACTATTCCTTAGTTCAAGTCAAATCGATTGACCTATAATATTAGTACATTTTATTGAAGTGTAAGGAAGCTTTGTTAATGCATGATATTTGGACTTTTTTCTTCAACATAATTGAAAGTTGATGCAGGAATATAAAAGAATCCTTTTTTTGAGACGAATCGATTGACCTATAATAGTAATAGATTTTATTGAAGAGTAGGGAAGTTATGCTCATTTATAATATTTGAATCATCTGTTTCAAGCAGAAAAACTTTTTTCATCGACATAATTCAAAGTTGACGCATGAATAGATAAAGACTTTTTGATTATAAATTTTCAAATAGAATAATTCTGACAATTTTTATTAAAAAATCATAAAGCTAGGAAAGGGATCGGATGCGACAGAACTTTTCCCTTCCCTTTTCCAGCTCGAAAAATCATCATTTCGAATACAAAATTTGATTTGTCTGATTTGTCTTTGAATTTAAAAATTGTTTGTATTATTTTGTAATTTTGTATTTCTTGTAAAGGACTCCGCACCAAATTAACAACAACAAAAAAATTATCAAAAGATTTTCAAAGATGTTGAAGAATTTCATGAGATTTTAACGGCCTTTATTATATTTTGTGGTGTTTCGATAATTTCACGGGATTTCAAAATATTTTCATATGTCTAAAAACATTTCAAGGGGAAAAAAATCTCAAAAGAATTGACAAGATTTCAAAGATTTTAAAGAATTCTAAAGGGATTTCAAAGATTTCAAGAAATCCCGTAATATTTCGAAATATTTCATGGAATTTCTAAGATTTGAATTTAAAGAGAGCTCAATCTTCCTAAAGGGATTTTAAGAGATTATGTACAATATTCATAGAATTCAAATAAAAGGATTTCAATGAAATTCCACATGATTTTAACAATCTCAAGGGATTCTTACAAAATTTTCAAAAGATTTAACGTGATTTCAAAGGATTGCAAATAGTTTCAGAGAGTCCACGAGATTTCATGAAAGGTTTACACCTTATTTCAAGTGTTAACCCTCGACTCTATATTTATTGGACTCATAAAATATTAAATAAAACATAATAAAAAGTTAGCCAAAGTAGGTGCCATGCGCCTAAAAAAGAATTTCGTAACTTATTAAAACGTTAAGGCACAGTGCGCGGGTACTCACTCGAGTATATTGCGCAATATTATGAATTACAATTGGAAATAGCTAAGTGCAAATGTCAGTCGTCAGGAAGTTTAGTACACGGTACTGCAACTGCATACGACTTTTTGGAGAAAATCTTCTAAACGTCAAGGTGAGTTATAAAGGTCTGAATAGTAATCTTTTCAAGTGTAGAATCTATTTTCCCAGTCATGTCCCGTTCTTTTGTCGATTGAATACCTTTCAGTTTCACGAAATCCAAGGAACTGTCCGAAAATTGAGGTGAGAGTACCCGATCTGATGCACTAACGTGAAATTGGTGATATTTCATTTTATCTTGTATCAATGAAAGGTTGATAATCGACAAAAGAATAGAACATGACTGAGAAAATATATTCTTCACTTAAGGAATATTACTATTCATATATTTCTGACTTACTTTTACGTTGAGTATATTTTCTGGAAAAAGTCGTATGACGTATTCCTATGACGTCATGCTAAAATACTCAGCTCGAGCCAACGTACAGTAAATGGCTTTTTGTGAAAAATTATAAATCTAATTTTTTTTTTATTTTCGAACCTGCAAAGCAATAATCCGAAAGAAAAAAGTAAGAAAAATGGACAATTTTTTAACAAAAAATTGTCAAAGTTTCAATTTTTACATGTATGTTAATAGAAAAAGGCAAAAGGTTCATATTTAAGATCTAGAAAGATGAACGGTTTTTTGGGTATACAGCATGTTATGGGGGTGTCATCATACTTTAAACATCCAAGTATGGAAATCATCATTTCTTAGTAACTAATGTCACTGGAGATTTTTTATTTAACTGCTAGGGTATAAAATCATTTTGAAATAAGTAAAGGAAGCGTGCATAGCACGGATATTATATATGTGCATTTACTTCAAGGGTTGTTTTATCATCCCTTGAATATTTAATCCGGAATATCGACATTTCCTAATGACTAAAATCACAAAAAGTTTTCTGATTAATCTATGAGGATAGGAATCATATTAAAGTAAATGGGGAAGGTGTAGAACGACAAGGATGTTTTTGAATTTTTCTAGAGGGTATTTCTCTTTTTTTCAATCGACTCGGAATTAAAGTCCTCAGTTTCGCGAGTTTATTATAAATTTTTTTTTTCAGTTTCTGGGGATTTAATCAATTTTTTAAGTTTAGGAATCTTTAACGAATTATATTACAAGATATTCTCAAATATATTAGCACCATTAAATACTTAAATAACCAAATAATACTCAAAACATAATCAATCATTTCTTAAATTTGTCTATAAAGTCTATGCATTTGAATAATAATTTGAACAAATTTTTATTTGATAGTTAGCAGTTGAATTTTGAACTAAAAAAGATCAGCTTTCGACCAAAAATGGAATAGTTAAATTTGAACATAACAAATTAATTTTCCAGAGAAAAAAACTGTTTGAACTAAAATGATGAATCTTTTACTGAAATAAATGAATTTTTAACAAAAGTGTAACTTGTAACCAAGTAGTTTATTATCTTCAATCAAAAAGATGACATTCCAACTAAAATTATGAATACCTAACTGGAATACTTACATTTCCCACCAAAAAGATGAAATTTCAAACAAGAAGATTAATTTAGAAACATAAAGAATGATTTTATACGAAAAATACGTATTTTGAAGAAAATAGAAGAAATCTCAACTGAAAAAGACAAACATTCAACCAAATAGTTGAATTTTCAGTTTAAAAAATTAATTTTCCAGAAAAAAAGCAAATTTTATTGCCAAAGTGTTGAATTTTCAACTAAAATGGTGAACCATTGACTGAAATAGTTGATTTTTCAACTAAAAATTATAATTTTTCCACCTGAAATTGAATGATTTCATTTAAAATGTTGTATTATGTTAAAATAAAGAGATGGTTTTTTCAATAAAATGTTGGAATATTCGAGTGTAATAATTACATTTTCAGTTTCAATAAGAATTAATTTTCTGTTAAAGTAAAAACAAATTTTCAACAGAATAGCTCACTTTTTAACCGAAGAGATACATTTTTAATTAAAATGAAGAATCTTGCACAAAATAATTAATTTTAAACAAAAGAGTTCAGCTTTTAACTCATTAATTAAATTTGTATTCCAAAAAGGATGAATTCTGAACGAAAATTGAGTAGTTGACATAAAAAATATTAATTTTTAATCAGAAACAGTTGAATTCGACAAAAAAACTACTTTTCAATATGAGTTGAATTTTCAACTTGAAAAGATTTTTCAGTCAAGCGAGAGAAAAAATTACAAACAAGCTGTTGAATTATCAATGAAGAAGATGAATATTTGAATATTGAACTAAAAACGATCAATTTTCAAACAAAACTATAATAGATACATTTTCATTTAAAAAATTAAATACGCTAAATTAAAATTTGCACGCTTTAAATTATATAGATACTTTTATTTTAACGTATCCGCAGTTTAACAGTAAGGTGGTTCAAAAATGCAATTTTTTAACCCAAAAATCCGACTCAGAAGTTTTAAATTGATTTAAAAAATTTTTTGAACATCTACGTATCTTTTAATGTATGTTGAGTGAGTTTTCTGCAAGTTAGAGATAAAAAATAGAGCCTTTCCCAAACTGTTAGTTGATTACGATACAGTACGTCGACTTTCATGTAACATAGTCTGCTATCAATATTACACTGTTAGAAAAATCTCTACTAAATTTAGCATACATGTCATGGAAGCCAAAATGCACAACATGAAATTAAATTTAGTATACCAGCGTACAGTAAATTTAGTATATTTATACTGAATTTAGTACACGCGTATAGTAAATTTCATACACGTGTATACTAAATTCAGTATGAATATACTAAATTTACTCTACGCTGGTATACTAAATTTAATTTCAGGTTATGCATTCTTGCTTCTATTACATGTATACTAAATTTAGTAGAGATTTTTCTAACAGTGTATGTTCAAAAAAATCATGTTGACTGGAAATTACTAACGATTTACAAAAAGTACATAATTTTCAATTTTCGATAGACACTAGAAACTTTATTAAAACAAATAATTTTACATTCACTTGTTGTTACGAATAACAGAATTGTTTGAAATAAGACTATTATTCAACTTTTACCTTGTTTGCAGCAACATTTTAAAGGCAGCACTTATAGAAATGTAGAATTTCCCGACCGAGTTCTCCGAGGCTAGAGGCAAACTTTATTAATTTTGTCTTTATTATTAAAAATTCAAAAGCTGTTTGGACTAAGGAGAAACTTATTGTACAAGGCTAACAATCAGTCATATCATTGATTTAAATGGAATATGTAATAATAATTTACATTCGGATATTTGGACAACTCCAGTGCACTCTTGAAGGTTAGCATCTTGACTTACTTGCAAATTTAAATAAAAAAATATGAATAAGTGAATATTTGCTTTTTATACCTTCCAGTTTCGTTACAGTGTCTAAATCTAAGTAGTTTTCAAGTATTTTAGCCAATTCTTGCACACTGTATTCCTCGAAGGTCTTGAATTTTTCTGCAAATAAATTTTAGTCAACCTCACTTTCTTAAACGACACTTTCCCATTTCCCTTTAAACTATTCACCTAATTACTAATATTAAACAAAATCTTACCCATTTTGAAAAAGCTAAGATAAACGATTCATCCTGAAAGCAATGCTGTTCTAACCCACTTTTTGCCATCAGAATCCACTTATTCACAAACTCCGGAACATTTTCTAACCAATTTCACGAGTTCACATTTTGGCTGCATTGGAGAAATGGATGGTGTTCACGAGTTCACATTTTGGCTGCATTGGAGAAATGGATGGTGTATTGACAAAACATTAACCTTTTTTAATTAAAACTCAAAAAACAGCAGAATGTATTTTAAAAATTGTTAAATTATGTTTCCTTAGCAATTCATTTCGACTCTTCGAATTAGTAAGTTGTTACTACTAAACAGATTAGTAGAAACTTACTAATTAAGGTGACTCCTTACTTACTAATTCATTTAGTAACATAAATCTTACCATTTCATATAGTAAAAAGTGATAAAATTACTA
The DNA here is from genome assembly GCA_932178445.1 of Andricus quercusramuli. NCBI lineage: Eukaryota > Metazoa > Arthropoda > Insecta > Hymenoptera > Cynipidae > Andricus > Andricus quercusramuli. Next base: position 50,316 of record CAKNXH010063939.1, on the reverse strand, counting down.
ATTTAACAGTCAGATACAATGCTACTTATTGAATTAGTAAAATTTCTACTAATTCGGATTTAGAGAGGCAGCTAGTTTGATATGACTCTTGACAGGTTTTGTTCTAGACAGAGGTTAGAGAATACCAAATATTAAAAACCGACCCTCCATGTGCAATCATAACGAACGTTGTGAGTCACTCCAGAAAAAGCATCTCTTTATCCAGTCTGCACTAAGTAGTCGCTCTTATCCGACCTGGCTTCAAAGGCACAGTGATTATCCAGTCCTTTGTTTCAGCATGTTCATGTATCATTTATTCCACACACTTTCCAGGGCTCTACTGTCGATATGGATTACTCACTTCTCAGACACGCTCGTGTCTTGTGCACTTCAACCTCTCGCCTTTACAACCCGAATCCGTCGAGAGCTCGAGATATACCTTACACGAGTGCAAAACACCGCAGAAGTTGAAGCTGACTACAACCACTATTTGTTCTAGTCTCCTAAACTCTTAGCCACCCGATTCCTCTCACTCCAGACTCATCCAACCCCTTAGCAACCAGGGACTATGCCAGCTTTCGCTCTTCGAGAAACAGCGATTTAATCCCAGTAATTTTCATCCTCCAGACCTCCACCCAGAACTTCATTTCCCTTGTAAAATTACAAGGGATTATTTCTTCCTTTTTTTTCTCCTTTTTCGCTTTTTAAGTCATGCATGTGCATTAGGGTGGTCCGAAAAATTTTTTTTGAATTTTTATGGGGACAACCACCAAATTTGTTCGAATCCACCAAAACATAAATCCATTTTTTTTTGTTTTGAAAAAAATGATATTTAGGGGTGGCGCAAGCCCTATGAAGTTTAACATGTATTTCCCATATGAAAAAAATACGTTTTTGTAAATCTTATTCAGAATCCTCAATATTATCTCAATCGAGTTGAAACTCAAAATTTCTCTTCACAATTAGCCATAGAATACGAATAAAATATCACTTTTCAAAAACCAACAGCATAAGTCTGTTTTATAGGGTCCCAGAGAAATCCCAAAAGTGAAAAAATGGGTTTTGCGATTTTTTGGCGCTAATTATGATTTTGTGCGGTTTTTTTAATGCGAATTGTTTTTAATACATAAAATATGACTTTGTACTAAAAATTAGATATTTTAATGAATTGTTTAAAAAATTTATTATTGGTTTTAGCAATTTTCTCAGAGAATGGAGTTAGAAAGACGCGGTTTTTTCACAAATTTTCCATTTGTTGTCCAATTTTTAATTAGAGGGAAGTGATTGTTAATCAATGTTAACAATAGTGATTGTTCAAACAATTTATCATAATTATTAATAATATTATATTTGAATAATGCTAGAAAGATGCCGATTTTTTTTTAAATTTCTGGCTTTTTGTCCAATTTTCATCTGTAGTGAAGTAAAAATACATTCAAGTTAACAAAATAATTGTTTAGACAATTTATTATAATTATTAATAATATTATATTTGAATAATGCAGAAAAGATGCGGTTTTTTTTTTAAATTTCTGGTTTATTGTCCACTTTTCATTCGAAGTGGAGTAATAATGAATTCAAGTTAACAAAATAATTATTTAAACAATTTATTATACCTAATAATAATATTGTAATTGAATAATGCTAGAAAGATGCGTTTTTTTAAATTTCTGGCTTTTTGTTTAATTTTTGTTTGGAGAGAAGTAATAATGAATTGAAGTTAACAAAAGGATTGTTTAAACAATTTATTATCATTGTCGATAATATTCTCTTTGCTTAATTGGTAGAATGTTGCGTTTTTTTCTGAAATTTTCAACTGTTTGTTTATTTTTGATTAGGCGTGACTTCATAATTAATTAGATTTAGCAAAAATAATTGTTAAAACAAATTATTATTGTTTATGACTATCTTCATCTATATCGATTGCGCCTGATAGTTGCGGTTTTTGGCAATTTTTACCTTGCTGTCCTTTTTTCACTTAGTGAGGTAATAATTAATTAAAGTTAACAGAACAGTTGTTCAAATAAATTACTATTGTTTATAACTATCTTTTCTTAGATAAGTGCTAAAAAGTGGTGGTTTTTTTTTAAATCTTTCACTTTGCATCGCCTTTTTATTTATGAACAAATAATAAGTTAAACACAACAAAAATTATTTTTTGAATGGTATTTTTGTTTCAAGTAAATTATTTTTGCTCTTTTCCCGATGCTTAAAACAATTAATTCAGATAAAAAAAACTATTTTACACAATTAATTATTAATTAATTAATTAATTATTCTATTTTTTGTTTTTGCCTCTTTTGTAAAATAGCTTTTTTTCTTTAAATGAATTTTTTTAAGCATTGGGAAAAGAGCAAAAATAATTCACTCAAAACAACAATACCATTCGAAAAATCATTTTTCTTGTGGTTGACTTATTATTTATTCATAAATAAAAAGGCGATGCAAAGTGAAATATTTTAGAAAAAACCGCCACTTTCTAGCACTCATCTAAGAAAAGATAGTTATAAACAATATTAAATTGTTTAAACAACTTTTTTGTTAACTTTAATTAATTATTACCTCACTACTTCACTCCACATGAAAATTGGACAAAAAGCCAGAAATTAAAAAAAAACGCATCTTTCTAGCATTATTCAATTATAATATTGTTAATCAGTATAATAAATTGTTTGAACAATTATTTTGTTAACTTGTATTCATTATTACTTCGCTCCGAATGAAAAGTGGACAAAAAAACAGAAATTAAAAAAAGCGCATCTTTTCAGCATTATTCAAATATAATATTATTAATAATTATAATAAATTGTTTAAACAATTAATTTATTAACTTAAATTTATTATTACTTCACTACAGATGGAAATTGGACAAAATGCCAGAAATTTATAAAAAATCCGCATCTTTCTAGCATTATTCAAATATAAATATAATATTATTAATAATTATGATAAATTGTTTAAACAATCACTGTTGTTAACATTGATGAACTATCACTTCCCTCTAATTAAAAATTGGACAACAAATGCAAAATTTGTGAAAAAACCGCGTCTTTCTAACTCCATTTTATGAGAAAATTGCTAAAAGCAATAATAAATTGTGTAAACAATTTATTAAAATATCTCATTTTCAGTATAAAGTCATATTTTATGTATTAGAAACAATTCGAATTAAAAAAACCGCGGAAAAATCATAATTAGCGCCAAAAACTCGCAAAACCCATTTTTTCACTTCTGGGGTTTCTTTGGGACCCTATAAAACAGACTTATGGTATTGGTTTTTGAAAAGTGATATTTTATTCGTATTCTGTGGCTACCTGTGAAGAGAAATGTTGAGTTTCAACTCGATTGAGATAATATTGAGGATTCTGAATAAGATTTACGAAAACGTCTTTTTTTTTATGGGAAATACATGTTAAACTTCATAGGGCTTGCGCCGCCCCTAAATATCATTTTTTTTCAAAACAAAAAAAAAGGATTTATTTTTGGGCGGATTCGAACAAATTTGGGGGGGGGGTGTCCCGATAGAAATTAAAAAAAAAAATTTTCCAATGCATTTTTGGACCACGCTAATGTGCATAATGAAAAGGAGGAGGGTCAGTAGGGGGAGACGCATAAATATTTCCCAAAATCTACTTTTCCTATAAGGCACCGTCAATTAATTATGTTGGGCTTTTTTTTCT
>CAKNXH010063939.1:32326-46557 GCA_932178445.1 Andricus quercusramuli | reverse complement strand
AGGTCAACAAATTTCCTACGTAAGTTTCCTATTTCTAATTATTTGTTTCAAATGTAATAATTGAAACAGATTTTGGCTGTTGAAATTACTTTTTACACCAAGATACGCAATTATACATTATATCATTACAGTCAACTTTCGTCTATTTCAAAAATCGCCTATTCGAAAGATTACCTATTCTAAATCACCTATACACTTTTATTTTAAGTTGCGCAGTTCCGACACCTCCCACCATGGTCCCTGTACGGGATGTGCGGTCACGCCCGCATAAGTGGCTGACCAATTAAAAAAGGGACCCGAAGAGCGGGAAGCCCTCGTTGCCTCGAGCTGAGTATTGTAGCATGACGTCATATGAATACGTCATACGACTTTTTCGAGAAAATATACTCAACGTAAAAGTAAGTCAGAAATATATTAATAATAATATTCCTTAAGTGTAGAATATTTTTTCTCAGTCATGTTTCATTCTTTTGTCGATTGACAACATTTCATTAATACAAGATAAAATAAAATATCACAAATTTCACGTTAGTGCATCAGATCGGGTACTCTCACCTCAATTTTCGGACAGTTCCTTGGATTTCGTGAAACTGAAAGGTATTCAATCGACAAAAGAATGGCACATGCCTGAGAAAATACATTCTACACTTGAAAAGATTACTATTCAGACCTTTATAACTCACCTTGACGTTTAGAAGATTTTCTCCAAAAAGTCGTATTCAGTTGCAGTACCGTGTACTAAACTTCCTGACGACTGACATTTGCACCTAGCCATTTCCAATCGTAATTCATAATATTGCGCCATATACTCGAATGAGTACCCGCGCACTGTGCCTTAACGTCTTAATAAGCTACGAAATTCTTTTTCAGGCACATGGCATCTACTTTGGCTAACTTTTTATTATGTTTTACTTAATATTTTATGAGTCCAATAAATATAGAGTTGAAGGACTAAGAACTCTAGAAATATGGTGTAAACCTTTCATGAAATCTTGTGGAATCCCGGAAAATATTTCATTGAAAACCTTTTATTTGAATTCCATGAATATTGTACATAATCTCTTAAAATCCCTTTAGAACGATTGAGCTCTCTTCAAATCCCTTAAAATCCTTGAAAGACTTGGAAAATTCCTTAAAATCTTAATAAAAGTGTTTAAATCTTAGAAATTATATGAAATATTTTGAAATATTACGAGATTTCTTGAAATCTTTGAAATCCCTTTAGAATTCTTCAAAATCTTTGAAATCTTGTGAATTTTTTTGAGATTTTTTGCCCTTGAAATTTTGTTAGTTATATGAAAATCCTATGAAATCCCTTGGCATCCCTTAAACTCCTTTGTAATCAGCGGAAATCATTCTTAATTCCTTAAAATCTTTAAAAACCCGTCGAAATGCTTCGGTATCTCTTGAAATTTTGTCTATCTTTTTCAATCCCTCTCTTCCTATCCAAGTGAATCCATTTCTATCTTTTTTAAATGTAAGTCGGCCCCATCCTTCCAAATCCCAGTCTTTCTATCCATATGTATCCACAGCTTATCCACCTTTGTCCTTTTTTATCCATTATGCAATACAAAATATTGTCTATCTTTTTAAATCCCTATTTTTCTATCTAATTGAATACCATTCTATCTTTTCTGAAATATAAGATAGCCCTATCCTTTTGAATCCTAGACGTTCTATCCAAAGGAATTCTCCACTTATCCACCTCTATCCTTTTCCATCCATTCGTTAATCCCAAATTCCGTCTATCTTTTTTAATCCTTATCTTCTCATCTGATTAAATCCTTTTCTATCGTTTCTGAAATATAAGATAGCCCTATCTTCTTGACTTCCAGTCTTTCTATCCAAGTGTATTCACATCTTATCCACCTCTGTCCTTTCTATCCATTATGCAATACAAAATGTTGTCTATCCTTTTCAATCCCTATCTTCCTATCTAATTGAAACCTTTTCTATCTTTTTTCAAATACAAGTCAGCCCTAACCTTCTGATTCCCAGTCTTTCTATCTACATGAATACTTCGTTTATCCACCTCTATCCTTTTCTATCCATTAGGAAATTCAAAATTTTGTCTATCTTCATTAATCCCCTTCTTCCTATCCAAGTTAATCCATTTCTATCTTTTTTCAACTATAAGAAAGCCCTATCTTCTTGAATCTCAGTCTTTCTATTTAAATGAATCATCTGCTCATCCATCTCTATTCTTTTCCATCCGTAAGACAATCTCAAATTTTGTCTATCCTTTTCAATTCCTTTCTTCCTATGAAATCAAATCATTTTCTATCTTTTCTCGAATATAATTCAGCTCTATCCTTCCGAATCCCAGGCTTTCTATCGACATGAATCCTCCGCTTATTCACGTCTATCCTTTTCTGTCCATTATGCCATCAAAAATCTTCTTTATCTTTTTCAATCCCTATCTTCCTATCTTCGTATCTTCTTATCTTCCTATCTTCCTATCTTCCTATCTAATTGAATCCTTTTCTATCCTTCTGAATCCTAGTCGTTCTATTCATACGAATCCTCCGCTTATCCACCTGTATCCGCTGCTTGACGTACATTCCTTTCTTAGTACCGGCAGGTTCCCGGTAGGTGGCTGTCCGTAAGATTCAGACACAAGTGAAATCATTTGCACCGTTTACAACTGGAGGGTCCGCAGACGCCTTTGCAGAGTTTGACTATTAAGTCGTATAAGTTAGGGAATTTTTTTGTTAGGTATATAAAGCCTTGCTGGTTTTATACTATTTTTCGGGAGCTTGAAAGTCGAGACATATTATTCACTGATAGACAGCGATTGGTAATTTCATAACAAGGGATGGAGTCAGGGATGAAAATAGGCATTTATGAACAACAGGGATAAAAAAGAAAGGCGCATGTGACCACAATGGATAGAAAAAGATAGGCATTTGTGAACAACATAGATAGAAAAAGATAGGCCCATGTGACCACAAGGGACAGAGTCAGGGATAGAAAAAGATAGAGAGTTGTGACTGCAAGGGATAGAGTAAGGGATACAAAGAGATAGGTCTAAGTAGACACGACAGATAGGGCGTGGAAAGAAAAAGATAGCGTTTGTGGAATACGAAGTGTGCATTTGGGAAGGAGTGAATATCTCTAGATTTCTCTATCCATACGTTTCTATCTTTTTGAATCTTTTTACTTCCAATAGGGAGAGCTCATATAAGAGAAAGGATAAAAAAAGCAACAAAGGTAATGAAAGGGATATAGGGAATAGGAAAAGGAAGGTGCGAAAAAGATTGGAGAAGGAGAATATGGTTATTTGATACACTGGTATGGCCAGTATTAATTAGGTCATGGAGCAGAGATATGGGATTGGAAGGAAAGGGAAGAGATTCAGAGTTTACAAGAAAGTTATATTAAGGTGACGCTAGGTGTAGAGCGTAGATTGGAGGACGCGAGCAAGACAAAACGTGAAAGGATGGACCAGAATAGCAAGATTCCGATTGGTATACGAGGTAAGGGAAGGGATGTATTGGGAAAAGAAAGAGAACAGGAAGTGCAGAATCTATAAATGGGAAGAGGAAACAAGGGAGCATGTGTGGGAAGGATGTAGGAGAGGAATGGCAGATAAAGGAAGCTGGCAAGAGAATGTGGTAAAGATTTTAGGAGAGGTTGGATTAGGCGAGGAGTAGATGAATGAGTTGGAGGGAACTAGAGGAGCGAATGAGAACAAATTTAAGAATGCATGTGAAAAAATGGGAGAATTGAGGTGGAAGAGAAGTGAAAGAAAAAAGAAACGGAAGTAGCTTAGATTAGAAGCGTAAAGATTTGTAAGTAATGGTTATGTAATAGTATAAGTAGATAGTTGTAAATAGTAAGGATAAGGTAATATAAAATATGTAGATGGAAATATTTATAAAACGCGCAAGTCACGTGAGATTTCGCTGTTGCAAATAGCTAGCAATTGGTCACTGAATCAAATCAGTAAGGATGTTCACTGTTTAAGAGTGAATCAGTGAAAATGTCACTACCAATCAGAGATATTTCACTTATTATCATTATTGTCCTAATTAAAAACAAACCAAAAAATCATTGCTACTCTCTGATTTGTAACTTCAGCTGAAAACGGACAATTTCCATCAAAGCGAAGATTGTAACACCTCCCACTTAATCGTGCAGCAATCTGTGAAATTCATTCGCGCTGAAAAGACATAAACTCCAATTCACTCGACAATAATTATTGTGATTCAGCAACGTTGCTGCTCGACATCCGGAGATTTTGAGGAAGGATTTCGAAATCAGAATACGGTATATACATATACAATATATACATAGGTATAATACCTTGTACTATGTATATAGAATCACAGAAGTAGAAGCTACGGTCAAAAGTGCCTTTAGCATTGGGTGTGGAACAGTAGAAGAAGAATAGGCCAAATGAAGCCTCCTAAATTTCAACACCCTCTTTACGGTCGCAAAACCACCCCTCTCCAGAACCACCCTTCCCGTCGCGGCCGTTTCTTTCCCTCCACCCCGAAGCTCCACTACCTCCTTCCTCCTCCACTTCTTCCACCACACTCCAATCCTCTCTTCATCCCTTCCTTCAGGCACCCTCGCGATCCTCACCCTCACCCTCGTGCCTGAAACAAGCGGCGATGACGCGAAATCGGCGCGGGCCAATGAACTGGCTCCAAGCTGGGGTGTTAGGGGCTAGCTTTGGGCGTGGCTAGGGAGAGACAGGGGGATGGCGAAGCGTGCCCCGGGGTGTAATATCATACCGCTGGTGGATAAATAGACGTGTGAGACGAGTGGGTGGAATGGCCAGAGACGGATGCCCAGAGTCAGTAGTCAGTCCGAACATCGGTCAACCTGCGCCCTGATGCGCCTTCATGCTTTCATCCCCTTTCATCCCCTTTGACTCTTTTTCATTTTCCTTTCCTTTCCCTACCCGTCCTCTCCCTCTCGACCCTCACCCTTAGCCTCAACCTTATATTCAAACTCACTCTCACCCTCACACCCACACAATCACACTCTAAACAGGATATGGTATAGATGTGTACATAGGATCCTGAAAGAATCTATATAAGGTCCTCTACTCGCGAATGAACCGACAAATGTTTCGCAAGGAAACTAAAGTTTTCTTAGTTCATCGCATTGTCCGTTTCTCTGATTCTGGTTATTCAGTTTCTTGTCTTTTGTGGCATTTTGTCTATCAGTGGAGAGTGGTTTCATCAACAGTGAGCTATATGACTCAATAGTGAGCCACTGAGTCTCATTTTTACACTAATATTTTTAATAAAGAAATACCCGGAAAAAATGCATGTTCAAACGTAGATGTTTGAAGTATAAGATAGTACCTCGAAACATGCAGATATTAAAGCGTAACATCTGCTATCTTTTTGAGATACTGAGTGGAAAATTATTTTTATTTTAAACTGAAACTTCCGAGACAGACTGAAACATCCAAGATGTTGAAGTCATTTTCTGAGGGCAGGAAAACGCCATTCCTCTATCGGCCGCTTGATGAAGCTTATAGTCAATTTCGTGGAAAATACTGTCGACATCTGTCGTTCACTTCATGAAACTTATAGTCAATGTTTCGTGTCGTATGTAAACTTCTGGAAAAATTACGAATTAATATTTTGATAACAGGATAGTAATAATAATGCTGTGAATTGTTACCTACTACATGAAGTTCCTTGATTTGTTATCAAAATATTTAATAGCCTATCAATAATGAATCGAAACTAACATCAAAACATAAACGCCGATCTTCAGAATAAGATTGAACGGGTCTTTAAACTAGGGACAATAAAAATGAGTCGTAAGGAAATAAGAAAGTAAGTCTAGTAATAATCTCAAATTGAAACAAAAAATTACTTTTTCTGAGGATAAAATAATATATTTTCATAAACTTGGAAGCTATATGAGCTATTATATTTTTGGAAAATTTTGTAATATTATAGTATTTACTATTTAAGGCAAAAAAATTATCGTTTAAAATTTACATCTCTCAAAATGTAAAAAATGAAAAATTTCTTAAAAGGATTTAAAACTGAAGCTTGAAGATTCATCATTTTAGTTGAATATTCATCTCTTTGGTGATAAATTCTTTTTTGTTGTTGTTGAAGATTTATCATTTCATTTGGAAATTCATCTCTTTATTCGAGAATCTAATTTGTTGAAAAAACATTTTCTTTCGAATTGAAAATCAATTTTTGAAAGAAAATTTAACTTTCTTATTTTGAATTAATGTAAAGCGTAGAAAACCCACAAGAAAAGATTTATTTTAGACCATTCTGCACAAATAAACTTCACATAGCAAAAAACAGTCTATTCCCTTGATATGTTCAAAATCTTTTAAAAATTAATTTTTTGAAGTCTTCTGAGTTCACTTGATACCTTTGAAAATATTTCCAAGTCTGTTAACATCTTTGAAATCTGTTAAATTCGATTGAATTTTGTAAAATCCCCAAAAAAATCTCTAAAATAATTGGAGGTCCTATAAATTTGAATCTTCTTTCCTTGAATTGTTGAAATCCCTAGAAATCGTTTGAAACAAAATAAAATTTCTTTCTTGAATTTATTACTCAAAGTATAAATCGTTAAACTTCCTAGACATCTTCCAAATCCCTTGAAATACTTGAAGATTTAATACAATCCTTTAAATCTGGTAAAATTCCTTGAATTGTCTTAAAATTCCTTAAAATCTGTTGAAATCTATCAAAATTTGAAAAATCCCAAAAACTCTTTAGAATAATTGGAGGTCCTATACATCTTAACCTTTTCTTCTTAAATTGTTGAAATTCTTAGAAATTTATTAAAATAAAATTCAATTTATTCCGTTAAGTATAAATCATTAAAAAGCCCTTGAAAATAAATTAAATAAAACTTATTCATTAAAGTGCTCTTGAAAAAAATATTGAAATCTTTTGAAATCTTTGAAATTCCTCGAAACCCTTCAAGATTTTATAAAATCCTTTAAATCATGTAAAATACCTTAAAATGCCTTGAAATTGTGGAATCATAGAGAATCCCTTGAAATTCAATGAAATTTCATTTATTTTACAAAGTTCTCTAGAAATTCCTTCAAATCTTTGGAAATCTTACAGAATTGTTTGAAATCCCTTAAAATTTTGTATATCTCTTGAAATCCTTTGAAATGCCTTGAAATCTTTGGAAACGTAAAAATCAATTTAAAAAAGTAGAAATCATTTAAAAGCCCTTGAATAGCATTTAAATTAAAGCGAATCATTAACCTTCTCCAAAAATTCACGTTTAAATCCCTAGACATTTTTAAAATCGCTTGAAATCCTTGGAATCGCCAGATATTTATTTTTCAGAATTCACTAAAAATTCCTTGAAATCCCTTGACATTTTCCATATCTCTTGAAATCCTTCAGAATCCCTTAGATTCTCTTGAAATCTTTGAAAAACTTAAAAATCCATTTAAAAAAGTATAAATGATTTGAAAGCCCTTACATGTAATTTGAATTAAACTTATTTATAACCTTCCATTTTAAAGAAACAGCATTCAAATTCATAGAAACTTTTTAAATCCCTTGAAATCTAAAATAAAATAAAAATAAAAATAAATAAAGTAAAATTGCTTGAAATTCCTTAAATTCTCTTGAAATTCATTTATATTTTATTTATTTTCCAAGCTTGACTAGAAATTGTTTGAAATCATTAAAAACCCTGCAAAACTCTCTGAAATTTCTTGACATCCTTGAAAAACGTAAAAATCTTCTAAGATCCTTTGAAATGTTTTTAAATTCTCCGAAATCGATGGAAATATTCTTAATCCCTTGAACAACAATTACATATTTTATAATTAGTAGAAATATTTATAAATCCCATTAATTCCTTTAAAAATCCCTAAAATCCGTGAAAGTTCCTCGAAATTTGTTGAAACCCTGAGAATCGTTTAAAATCTCCTGCTATGTTTAGAAATCTTTAAAATCCTGTGAATTTTTTTATGAAAACTGAAAACATTTCTAAATTTTTCAAAATTTCTAATCTGCGGAAGTTATCTGGAATTGGAATGAAATGAAATCTATTGATTAAAGTTTTCTATAAAAAACCGCTGAAATCCCTATAAATCTTTGAAATCCTTTAATCTTGTGAAATTCCTCAAGAAACCTGTAAATCCCTAGAGATCCTTCAAATTCAATTTAATTTATTTTCCAAAGTTCACTACAAATACTTTGAAATCCTTGGAGATCCTACAAAATTCTTTGAAATTCTTTTAAATTTTCGTACTCTCTTAAAATCCTTTGGAATTTCTTAAAATTCCCGGAAATGTTCGAAAATATTTGAAATCTTCTAAACCCCCTCGACATGTTCTGAAAAAAAATTCCTTGAAATTCAATTAGATTTTATTTATTTCCCAAACTTCACTAGAAATTTTGTGAAATCTTCAAAAACCCTGTAAAGTTCTATGAAATTCCTTAACATCCTTGAAAAACGTAAAAATCCTCTAAGATCCTTCGAAATGTTTTTGAATTCCTTAAAATCCGTGGAAGTATTTTGAATCCCTTGAATACCGATTAAATATGTTAAAATTAGTCGAAATATTTAGAAATCCCATAAAATCCATGGAAATTCTCTCGAATTCCTTGAAATTCCTTCAAATTTTTCGAAATCTTACGTTAAATAAATAAATAAAACTCTTTCAATATTTGAACATTCTTTATTTCTATACTGATTCTCTTGTGAAGATTATCTATAATAATTTTTCTACAATCGCGAAATAATTACACTCCAGGTCCCATAGAAACCGGTCCGATTCTGTAATTCCTAGAACTGCTGGCCCACGCAGTTTCTCAGCGGGCAGAGCGGGAGATGGTTGCGACTCTCGCCTCGGAACGGGTGCAGTGCGCGAGTACTCAGTCGAGAATATTGCGCAATATTATGCATTGAAATTGAAAACGGTTCAGGCGGCCCTGACTGTTTACGTTTCGAGGGTACCGATTTAGTAACAAGGCTAGTACGAGGCAACCCCCGAAATTGTTATTACATGGGACTTGGAGTGTATAAGAAATTCATTATAGGAAAATCATTATAGACCTATACTGAGCAAAGGATTGCAGAGAGAGTGTAGACCAGATTGCAGGAGTAATTAACTCTTCGTCTTAAACTAAAGTATTTGATAATTTAAGATAACTTCAGGAATACTTGTACAATGAGGTATAGAAGTAATTTCGAAGTTAGTTAGAAAAATAGAGACTGTATCCACAAATAAAAATATCAACTTCTTCGTTTCATTCGATTACAATATTCTAAAAATATGGAGAAAGAACGAAATTCGTTTGGGGCTAAATAAAGGGTTTATTTAAAACTCTCCTTGCCTATGAAAATGGATACATGAAAATTTTTGAGGGCTTCTCGTTTGATTAATGAAGTTAAGCAGCTTTTAGCTTGGTTGTACTTGGATGGGGGTCACAAAACTCGACAGGGTGTATTTATCAGCTTTTAAGATGTTTTTCGCTTAAGCTGATATTAATACTACTAATACTGATGAAAATAATTTTTTTAAATTCCATGACTCAAACGAAGTCTTTTTCAAATAAGAATTACCGAAGCGTTATACAGCTGAAAAAAATGTTGTTACTTATGGTGATTTTTTTGTTTACTATTAATTGTAGTGGTAAATAAATACGTATAAACGCATAATAGTATGAGTATTAGTTGGTGAATACTTGCAACTTAAAAGTTGATAAATACACCACATCAGTGCGATGACTCCCATCTGAGTAAAACCGTAGCAAGCGCTGCTTAACTTTGGTTATCAAACGAGCAGGCCTAAACCATTTTATATATCCATGCGGATAAATTTTGATATGTAAATGTACTTACATTTACATTTCGAAGCACCAATTTTTTTTTGTTCCACTAATAAATTTTATTTGGAGAACTTATTTTCAATGACTTTTTCGTCACCAAGTACGAATTTAAGTGAAAAGTTTTCGAAAATCCCAAAATTCATGGCTTTCGAAAAACTTAAAAAACAAGCTTAGTATAATTTAAAAGATATTGAATTTCAAGACTGCAAATTCAAAATGTTTGAAATAGTTTCAAAATTTTAAATTTCAGTGGCTTTTAATTTGGAGAGACTGAACAAAAATTTCATCACATCTTGCATATTTTTTATGCTATCACAGCGAAAAAATAATAAGTTAATATTTTTTCATTTCCATTCTAAAAATTAATTTCTTGATACTAATTATCTCATGAATCCAAGATAATCTTTTGAAAAACGTTTTTTTTTCGATAAAAAATCTATCAAGTCCGAATTTTATGCTATAATTTTATGTCATTAATAATCGATGTTTTCATCAGTTTTGATTTTCTTCAATGATATCATTATCTCAAACTGAATACTATAAATTCTATTCTTTTTTCTACACTTATTTGACAAATTGATTTACATTTTAATTTTGCTGTATAAAATATTTCATCTCTGCTCTTTTATGTCTGTGGTTGCTCAGGCAGCAAAGCACAAAGTAGGAACTCACCCTTACACTTCAAGTCATGATACAGCTCAAATTGCTGCACGAAGCTAAACGTTAATTACACTCGTCGTTTTACATACACATGCTTGCTTTCTTTCATGTTTGTTGAAAAAAAGTATCCTTAAAATATATCTGATGCAATGAAAAAAGCGTTACTAAGGCGATATTTCACTGAAAACTATATAAAAATTTGTTTTACTTGTCCTTATCTTTATTTTCACAATGTATCTTTTTGTATGTTACAGGCAAATTACATAATCCGGCAATATATATATATATATATATATATATACATATATAATCCCTAGGCATTATATACAATGCCTAAAAGAGTCCAGGCGGAGTATGTAATACTCTCATTACTTTGGTGATTTCAAAAATAGTTAAGATCTTTTTTTTAATTATTCATAATAAGACGGAGTTGAAAAAAATATATTTTTTAAAACTAAAATTTAATACACTTTTTGATTGTTTAGAAACAAATATTTAAACTCGATTTTTGAAAGAAAAACACTTTGGATTTTCTTCAAAAAATTGTTTCTAGATAGTTTACGATGTGCTCTAAAATCTCTGTGATTATAAAAATGGGATCTCCCTTAGTTTTCGAGAAATAATTAAAAATGCATTGGTATTTTCTTTTTCAAATTTAATTTGTTTGAATACGAAGTAAAACTTATTCATAAAATATCACCCGCAGAAGTTTGTTTTATATGGTCCCAAAGAGACCTCTTAAGTGTAAAATTGGGTTTTGCGAGTTTTTTGCGCTGATAATTTGTAACGCATGAAATACTACTTTCTATTAACAATTAGATGTTCATATAAATTTGTTGAACAATTTATTATAGTTTTTAGGAATTTTTACTCAGAGTAGAGTTCGAAAGTTGCGGTTTTTCCGAATTTCTAACTTATTTCTAACTTTTCAATTAAAGTGAGGTGATAATTAATTCATTTTGACAAAAATATTTGTTTAAACAATTTGGTATTATTTCTAATCATATTACTTTGCATGATGCTAGAAAGTTGTATTTATTCTGAAATATTCAACCTTATATATTCAAAATCAAGATTATATACATTACCTATCTCGTGCCGGGCATTATATATAATGCCTAGGGATTATATAGAATGCCTAGGGATTATATAGAATGCCTATAGGCAATATATATTATATATATTCGATTACATACATTGCCTGAAATAGCCAGGCATTATATATAATGCCTAGAAATTATATATAAGAGACCGTACTTAAATTACGCAATATCTCAAAGGGCGGGGGGGGGGGGGGGGGGTGAAGACTTCTTGTTACGATTTCTTACGGCAGGGGGGGGGGGGTCCTTCACTCATGTACGTAATTATTGTAAATTCGCAAAAAACGTTCTCCTAAAGATTATCTTTTTAGTTACAAATTTTATATTTTGGTTGATAATTTAACAATCTTCTGAAAAATACATTTTTTTGCAAATTCAACTGTTTTATTGAAAATTCGTCTTTTTGGGTTAAAAATCCAACACTTTTCGTATAATATTGACCTTTTGCTTATAATTCATATTTTGTTGCTGATAAGTCAACTGAAATCATTTCTTGGATGAAAAATATTTTTTTCTGAAAATTTGTCTTTTCAATTTAAAAGTTCATCTTTTTTTAGTTGAAAATTTAGAAAATTCAACTACGTCTTAGAACATTTACTTTTTGTTTGAAATTTGTATTTTTTTGTAAAAAAGTCTATTGAAATCCTTTTGGATGAAAAGTCAACTCTTTCTTTTTTAAATTTGTATGTTTGTTTTAAAAATTCACCTGTTGTAGTAAAATTTTCATTTTTCTTGAACAATGCAACTGCTTGGTTGAAAATTGAACAATTTTGTTAAAAAATCATACTTTTAGGTCAAAAAATCGACTATTTAGCAGAAAATTAACTTATAGTTTACAATTCTTATTCTGGTGTTGGAAAGCTAACTAGAATCTTCTTTGAATGAAAATTTAACTATTTTTTTTTTAGTTTTTTTTTAATTCATCTGTTTTGGAAGAAATATTTCATCTTTCTTGAATAAAAATGCAACTGTTCACTTGAAAATTCAACTCTTTTTTGAAAATTTGTCTTTTTGATTTCAAAATTCACCTGTTTTAGTTTTGTTTAAAATTCAACAATTTTGTTGAAAAGTCACACTTTTTGGTTGAAAATTCTGCTGTTTTTTTTTAATTGAACTAGTTTGTGGAAAATTTACTTTTTGGTTAAATTCAACATTTTAGTGTTGAAAAGAGAAATAAAATCTTTTCTGGATGAAAATTCAACTATTTTTTTGAATGAAAAATTCATCTGTTTTGAGAGAAATTTCATCTTTCTTGGATAAAAATGCAACTGTTTGGTTGAAAATAAAACTGTTTTGTTAAAATGTCATACTTTTGGTTGAGAATTTCACTATTATGTTGAAAATTTAACTATTCCTTAGAAAATTTACATTTTGTTTAAAATTTATATTTTGGTGTTAAAAATGAACTGAAAGCTTTTCTGGATGAAAGGTAAACTTTAAAAAAAATTGTCCTTTTTTTAATGAAAATTTATCTGTTTCAATACAAATTTCATCTTTCTTGGATAAAAATTCAACTATTTGGTAGACAATTCAACTATTTCTGGATGAGAATTCAACTATTTTTTAAACACTTGTTTTATTTTCAAATAAAAATTCATCTGTTTTAAGAGAATTTTCGTCTTTTTTGGATAAAAATGCAGCTATTAGGTTTTATAATTTATCTATTTGATTTATAAATTCATCCGCTTTGGTAGAAATGTCATAGAAATGCTTGAGTATTCAACCATTTTATTTGAATGATTTGGTTGAAGCACTTTTTGAAGAAATCATTTTTTTTGAAGAGTTATATTTTTAGTTGAAAATTCATCTCTTTGGTTGAAAGTTTAACTAATTTGTTGAAAATTGATCTTTTTAAATTGAAAATTCAACTACTTGGGTAAAAGTTGAACTACATTGTTAAAATTCATTTTTTTTATTAAAGGCTTATGTCTTTGTTTAAAAATTTAACTGCTTAGTGGGAATGTATTTTTTTTTAAATTTATTTTTTAACAGAAAATGTAACTTTTCCATTTTTTTAAGATTGATTTTTTTTGGTTGAAAATTCTCCTTTTTTGTTAACAAAAAAATAATTTTCTTGGATTATATTTTCATTTTTGTTTGGTAAAAATGTATAAGTTTCGTGGAAAAATAATTTTTTGCTGAAGTCATATTTTTTGGTTGTAAATTCGATTGTTGTACAGAAAATTCGTCTTTTGGCTTGAAGATTCAACAATTTAGGTAAAATTTTCTTTCTATAGTGAAAAATCTCTATTTATTGAAAATTCGTCTTTCTGGTTTTAAGAAACTTTTTTTGTAGAAATTTCATGTTATTTGATTGAAATATGAACTATGACACTGTTTGATGGGAATTCATATTTTTAGTTTGAAAAGTCAACTATTATGTTAAAAATTTAATTAGGTTCTTGAAAATTGAAGTATTTTGTTAAAAATCCATCTTTTATAGTAGAAATGACATTTTTTCAAAATAAATTAACAAATTGGAAAATTTTCAATTTGTAACTAAAATACTGTTTCATTTCGTTTATAAAAGATTGTATGTTGAAGGTATTTCAAATATAAAATGCTGGTATTTGAATATTAATGATCAAGGAAAATGAAAAATTAGCTAGCAATAACTATTAAAAAATTGTTGGAAACTAAAAATTACGCACAGAAAGAGCGGCGG
>CAKNXH010063939.1:0-32226 GCA_932178445.1 Andricus quercusramuli | reverse complement strand
TTGTTACAATCAAAAAAATAAATTTTCAACAGACCAGTTGAATTTTCAAGCCAAAAGGATGAATTTTCAACAAAACAGTTACTTTTTAACCAAAAAAAAGAAACGAATTTGGAACAAAATAGTTAAATTTTCACCCAAAGAAATGAATTTTCAACTAAAATTAAGAATATTCGACCGAACAATGAAATATTTAACAAACTCGTTCGACCGAATAGTTAAATTTTTCAACCAGAAAAGACAAATCTTCAACAAAATAGCTGAACCATCCACAGAAATTTTTTTACAAAAAAAATAAATTTTCAAACAAAAAATAACACCTTTTAACAAAAATGTTCATTATTTCTCAACGAACTAGTTGATTTTTCTACCAAAATAGTTTAATTTTTAACGAAATACATGATTTTTCAACCAAAAATGATTTTCATTTGAAATCAAACACAGTTGAATTCAGCCGAAAAATCCTCAACTAAATCAGATTAATTATCTACCATACTAGAATTTATAAAAAAAGATATTTTTTTACTAAAAAAGATAAATTTTTAAACGAAAAAGCCGAATTTTGAAGCCAAAAAGACGAATTTTCTACAATATATTAGCATGTTTAAACTGGAAATATGAATTTTCAACAAAAAAGTTATTTTTCAACCAAATAGTTAAATTTTTAACCAAAATAGTGGAATTTTTAACAAAATATATAAATTTTCAATCAAAGTAGATGAATTCTCAACCAAATCAGATTCATATTATACCAAAATGGTTGAATCTTACAAAAAAAAAGAGAGAGTTTTTACCCAAAAATTGAAATTTTGAAATGAAAAGCTGAATTTTGTAACAAGAAAGAAAACAATTATCACTGAACTGTTGAATTTTCAAGCCAAAAAGACGAATTTTCTACAAAACAGTTGCACTTTCTAACAGAAAACATGAATTTTTAATAAAAAAAGTTACTTTTTAACCAAATTGTTGAATTTCCTACAAGAATAGTTTAATTTTTAACAAAATAAATACATTTTCAACCAAATAGTTAAATTTTCAACCGAAATAGGCAAATTCCCAACGAAAAATGTAATATTGGATATTATTGCGCCCAAAGAAGATTTTAATTTAAAATAAATCACAGTTGAATTCAACCAAAGAAGAGGAATTTTCAAAAAAAAGCTGAATACTCAACCAAAAGACATTAATTTTATAGTAACTAAAGTAACTAAAATGAAAGGTCCAAGTTACTGCAAAAATCGTGACTAAGTTAAGTTACAAGTTACTTTTCAAATAGCAACAAAGTTACCCTAAAAGTTACAAGTAACGTAACTTTTCAGTAACTTAGGTACTTGTAACAAGTTACTTCACAAATCTAAATAGTATAGATAAAGCACGATCATTACTAAAAAAAAAAAAGATAAATTTTCTATCAAGAGGGTCTAGTTTTCAACAAAACATTTGAATATTCAAAAAAAGATGACTTTTTTAAAAAAAGTTGAATTTTCAAACAACTATTTGAAATTGAAAAAAATTGCTAACCAAACAGTAGCTTTTAAAACCAAAAACTTAAACTTTCAAGCAAAAGGAACGAATTTTCAAGAAGATAGTTGAATTTTTAACCAAATAGTGGAATTTTCAACCTGAAAAGATAAATTTTCATTCAATTTTTCGAAATAATTAACAAAAAAGATTAAATGTCAACCAAAAACAGTTTCATTTTAAACCGAATAGTTAAATTTTCAAGCCTGGAAAATGAATTTTTTCGAAGATAGTTGAATGTTCAATACAAAAGGACAAATTTCCCGTAAAAAAGATAAATTTTCGACTGAAAGAGATATCTTTTCAGGAACATAGTTGAATTTTCGACTAAATAGTTAAACTTGTACCAATAAATAAAGAATTATTTCCAAAAAAAAATATAATAGTTGATATTTCATGTCAGCCCAACAAGATTTAAATTTTAAATAAAAAACAGTAAAATTTAACCTAAAAAGATTCTTAAAAGATTCTTAACGAAAAACGGAATAGTAATAATCATAAACAGACGAATTTTCAAGGAAATAATTGTATCCTCATCAAAACAGATCAATAATAATTTTTCAAACAAATAGTTGCACTTTTGACCAAAAACCAAAAATTTCCTCAAAAAAAAAAAAAACAAAGTTCAACAAAGAATGATTTTTTATTCAAGTCAACGGTTGAATTTTCTACCCTTAAATATGGATTTACAATGAAAATCCTAATTTTCAACCAAGTGTGTAGTTGAATTTACTACAAAAATAATACAAGAAAAAAATAATTTTAGACCAAACAGTTGCCTTTACAACCAAGTATTTGAGCTTTGAAGTTGAAGAAATGAATTTCCAACATAATAGTTTAATTTTGATCAAAATATTTGAACTTTCAATTAAAAATTATGAATTATCAACCAAATGGTCGAATTTTTAAAAATGATTGAACTTTAATCACAAACAGTTCAATTTTGAAGCAAATAGTTGAATCTTCAAGAAAAAAAAAAAATTTTTTTAGAGGACAGTTAAATTTTCTACCAAGAAAGATGAATTTTCAACCAAGATTTTTTGCACTAAAAAAGATCAATTTGAATCTTATTCAGTTGAATACAATTTAAATACTTTAAATACAGTTAAATTTTAAGAAAAGTGAGTTTTAATAAAAATCTTTGGATTTTCAACCAAATATTTGAATTTGAAAAAAAAGTAATTATCAACCAAACAGTTGCAATTGAACTTTCAAGGGAGAGGAATGAATATTCAACAAAATAATTGCATTTTTAACCAAATTTTTAGAAGACAGTTGGATTTTTAATCCAAAAGGACGAATTTCCATGAAAAAAGTTGAACTTCTAACGAAATAGTTGAATTTCTAACAAAATATTTAACTTTTTATTTTTACTTTAACTTTGAACAAAAATATAATTGTTGATATTACAACCAAGAACAGATTAAAATTTCTAATAAAGAACAGTCAAGTTAAACATAAAAACATGATTTCTTAACAAAAAATTTAATAGCTGTAATAATGAAAAAATACGAATTTTGAACAAAATAATTAAATCCTTATCAGAACAGGTGAATTTTTTAATCAAACAATTGCACTTTTAACCCAAAAAGATGAAATTTCTACCAAACGAGATACATTTCCAATCAAGAATGATTTTTCATTCAAAAGTTGAATTTTCTACCCAAAAATATGAATTTACAACGAAAAAGTTAATTTTCAACTAAGTATGTAGTTACATTTTTTATAAAAATAATAGAGCTTTCTACCCATAAAGACGAATCATAAAAAAAACAGTTGGATCTGTAAGACAAAAAACGAACTTGCTATTAAAAAGTGGAGTTTTCAACTTAAAAATATGAATTATTAACAATAAAGTGATTTTTCAATCAAATAAATAAATTTGAAACTTAAACGATCAATTATCAAACAAAAATTGAATGCTTAAATTTGCAGTTCAAGAAATTCATTTTCACAAAAAAATGAATTTTCAACAAAATGGTTAAATTTTTAAGTAAAGAGATGGATCTTTAACCACTAAAATGAATTTTTAATAAAGTATTTCAACTTTCATCTAAGTATTTGAATTCTCAACCAGGAAGATTAATTTTTTACCAAAAAATACGAATTTCTTACAATATACATTTAGAAACAAAGATTTGAATTTTCAATTAAAAACCATCAATATTGAAAAAATGGAATGATTCAATTTTCAGTTAAAAAAGCTAATAAAAACACGAATTTTCAGTGAAATAGTTCAATTTTAAACCAATAAAATTAGTTTTGAACAAAGTGGTTCCACTTTAAACTAAGTAGTTTAGTTTTCAACAAAAAGAGACGAATTACCAAGGAAAAATTGATTAGTTGAATTTTCAACCAAATTTTTTTCATTGAGTATTTTAATTCAGTTCGCACCTAAGTAAAAAAATGAAAAAAAGGAAAGTTTCTTGAAAACAGAAGATAGAGGAATTTTTGAAAAAAGGGACAAAGAGTAAAATATGTATTTAGATGCTTTAATTGCAGAAAAAAATCACTAATTTCCATTTTTTCGAGCATTTCAAAAAATTATTATTCACATTTATATTTTCTACGTGTGATGTCACATTCTGCGTTATCCCTCCGCCCTACGCACAGGGGGTGAAAATGACGAAAAAATATTCAAAAAATGATTCCAGCTACAATTTTAAATCGATTAAAATTTTTTTTGATGACTAAAGCTAATAAAATTCTTAAAAGATCCCTCGAGGCCGATTTGAACAATATTTTTTTGTATTCTATTTAAACATAAAGTTGATAAATATTTTAAAATTTAAGATATCGTTGCTTCAATAACACGTAATTATTTCAAAATGATTGATGTTAGTGTGAAATCCATAAATGATCTCTCTCGAAGCATGACCTGATAGTTTGTTATAAATTAATCATTTGTTATTATTTATTGTATTGTTATAAACAATTATAGTTGATTTTCGTTCAATTTTCTCTTCAGCGAAATTAAATTTAATATACAGACATTAAAAAACAGATATAAATTTAGTTATTATTGTTATAAACAAATGCGCCGTTCGAGCAGTTTTTTAGAGTTTGAGCTACTTTTTTTTAAACTTGCTTTTTTTACTTGGCAGTGATGGTTCATTGAACTATATTGTCATGTCATGACAATTTTGTGATTGTTATAAACCAATTTCATAAACGAATGCGCGGATCGAGCCAATTTTCAGTGTTTGGAGTAATTTTTTTAAAGCTTGTTTTGCTTGACTTGCCAGTTCTGCTTTAGAACATTATATGTATATTGCCATTTCATAACCGTGATTGTTATTAACAAATTTGATTAAAAAACTGCACAGTTTAAGCAATTTTTAAGAGATGCATGTACTTTTTTTGAAGCTGCTTTCCTGCGTTTTCCAATATTACATTAATACACTTCGGTGTTATTATGTTGCTCAAACTGTGCATTTGTATACAGAATTTGTTAATAAAAATTACGGTTATAAAATGAAAATATGGTTTACTAAAGCATCACTGCCAGTTCAAACAATGCACTTTAAAAAAAAGTAACTCAAATCTTAATAATTGCTCAAAGCGTGCATTTGTTTATAACAATAAGAAATAAATTCATTCTTGTGTTCTGATGTTTGTGTAGTACTTCAAATTGGATTGAAAATGAAAATCACTTCACAAATATCCGAAACCATTCAGAAATTGTTTGTATTTTTATTACTTAATTTATTATTCATTGTTTATAACAATACAATTGTGGATAACAAATTATAATTCGTAATAAACTATCAAGTTATGCTTCTCGAATTTTTATTCAACGAATACACACTATTATCAATCATTTTAGATCAAATACGTGTTATTAAAGAAAGAATATCTTAAATCTTACAATTTTCTTCAACTGTAAGTTTGAATAAAGTAAATAACAAGATTTATCTTCAAAAATGGCCTTAAGGGATCTCTTAAGATTTCAGTTAGCTTTAATTGAAAAAACAACTATTAAATCGATTCTAAATTGTAGCCGGAATCGTATTTTGAACATTTTTTCGACATTTTGCCCCACCATGCTACGTCACAAATCATTACAAAACCTGCCCCCCCCCCCCCTTGATGTGTGACGTAGTTTTTGAAAACTCCCTATATTATGCAGCGATCATTTCATATAAATTATGAGGCTATTCAGATACATTTTATAAAACTGCATTGCCACAGATATGAGATATTAAAAGCGAAACACCTGCAGGGCATTCGAAGTTTGTCCTGAAACAATCCACGCTGTCCAATTTGCGGCAATTACATTTTTTTTGCAACAAAAGGAGTCTGGGATTCTCTTAAAATAAAGTTTAGTGGAAAGCAACTAGGAGAGAATGGCTCGAGGCTATGTAACTTAGCGGAAGTATGAAGCTTAAAGATTAAACGTCCTCAAACCCTCGGGTTTTATACTGGGGTCCAGTGAACAGACAAATTTAAATCTCGCTAAGCTCAGCCATTAGTACGAAGCGTAAACACCAAACAGTGCATTAAACTATATGGTCCTGTCCTTAAACGCGAAGCCAAGTGTCTATTCCCACGAGGATTTCTGGGACACTGCTTCGCTTACATGCTTTACGCCTGGATGTTATGTATGCTCAGTGTATCTGCAGAAATTACATTCTACACGTGGTTTACTCTATTAATCCCAAATCTACCAAATAAATTGCATCAAAGATATATTTTCTGTTTAAACAGATATTGAAATTTAAGAATTTTAAATTGGTATTAATAGATGGTACTCTCTAAATCTGAATTAGTGAAAAATTCACTAATTAAATCAGTAAATGTTTGGTTCAGTAATAAAATAGTAATATTTTGAGGGATGACTTTTAAAATAGTAAGTATTTTACTAATAAATTAGCATAAGTTTCACTAATATCAATTAGTAAACATGGTTCACTATTATTTAGTAACTTCACTTTACTAATTCAATAGTAACGTAGCGCAATCACTAACGAATTAGTGAACTGTAATGATTTCGACCAGTAGTGTCAAAAGTGTCAGAAGCGAAGGGAAGCAGTCTCAAATTATTGTTGAATTGTGGTGAATAAATTTATGAAACAAAGAATTTATACTGGTGTTATTGAGTAAGTACATGATGATCCACTATATTATACATTAATATAATCATTAAATTGTAATATTATAACTATTCTAATATATAATTTAACTTTGAGGCTAGGTTAATCTAAACGAAATTTTTATTTCCAATGATGCAAAAAAACAATTAGGATATACGGGATGTTTTATAAATGAATAAATAAATGTTTATGTAAGTGATGTCTTTTTCAGTTATTAGGTAGATCATTGTATAGTTTTCCAACGAAAATGCCAGAATGGTTTGACGAGCGTGAAAAGCTCACCCTGAAAGATTTGACAAAGGAGTTGTGTGAGGACAGACATGTCTTACTAGATGAAGATTCTGCAAAAATTGTTATGGGTATGAAAACATTATTATTAACAAAATTGTGAACGCTTTCATCAGGGTTTTTACACTGAATATCGATTTTAACATTCGCAAGGCGATTTGCAGGGTAGTTTGTATTTAACCAGGAATTCAACCAATTTTTAGAAGAAAAATCTATCTAATCTAATCACTTGAAATATCTCGAATTTTATATCGTTTGATGATGTAATACAATTTGAAATAATCTTTCAATCTTTTCCCTTTTCTGAAAAATTATTTACGAATTTGAAATAAGTTCGATTCCAACTTGTTATTTTAATGTTAAGTTCAGTTATCAACTTTTTACAATAATTTTGAAAGAGCTAAATTTAAAGTTTGACAATTACAATTTTAATTGTATTATCATCAAAAAAAAATTATTTTAGGGTAAAATTTTTTTATTTTGATGTATAAATAAAAATAGAATACTTATTAGTATAGAAAAAATTCAATTAATATCAAAAGGTATTTAAAATTATTCCAAGAATTGAGAAAGCTTTCATAAGAATAGCAACTTTTTCTTAAGATTCCTAGCAAAATTCAAAATGATTTTTCATTTTTAAAAACTAATTCAACTGTTTTGTTGAAGATTTGTCCTTTTGGGTTGAGAATTCATCTATTTTGGTAAAATGGTATCTTTTTGGTTGAAAATCACAAATTTTTGACTGAAAATTAATCTGTTTTGTTTGAGGGTTCAACTATTTTGTAGAAAATTCAACATTTTTGGTGGAATTCAACTACTTTTGGTAAAAAATCATAATCTCTTCTGGATGAAATATCAACCGTTAAACTTTTTACTAAGAATTCATCTTTTTTGGTTGGAAATTAAACCACTTAATTCAAAACGGAACTACTTTTTTAAAAATTTGTTGTTAATGATTCGTTATTTTGGGTAAAAAATCTTTTTGTTTTGTTCAACATTTAACTATTGAGTTAAACTTTAGTTTAAGTATTTAAGAGTATTTTCTTTAGTTAAAAATTCAACTTTCTGGTTAAAAAATCTTTTTCTGTGGAAAATCCTTAATCTTCTTGGTGACTAATTCACCAAGAAGAAGATAATTAATCTTCTTGGTTGAAAATTTATCTTCTTGACTAAAAGTGATTAGTTTTTAAATGAAAAATTAAATTATTTTGTCGAAACTTTGGTTTTAACTTGATTAAAAATCCCTCTGTGTGGTCAAAAATTTAAATATTTTGTTAAAAATTTATTCTATTTCGTTGAAAGTGTATGTTTCCACTAAAAATTTGAGTATTCTATTTTAAGTTGAAAATTCATTTCTTTGGCTGAAAACTGAATTATTTTGTTGAAAGATCGTTTTTTTTGTATAAAATTACAATATTCTATTTTAATTTGATTTTTTTCAGATAAAAATTCGTGTATTTTGTTGAAAAATTGTCTTTTTTGTTAGAAAATTCACCTTTTTTATTGAAAATTCCACTATTTGGTTGAAAATTAATTTTCTGATTAAAAATTCATCATTTTAGTCTGAAATTAAACTATTTTGTAAAAAATGAGATTTTTAAATTGAGCAAATCTATTGTCTTAACTAAAAATGGAACTATTCCATTTTTTTATCAAAAATTGATCTTTTTTGATAGAAATTCAAAAGTCTTGGTCAAAAATTCAGGTGTTTGGTTGAAAATTTACTTCTATATTGAAAATTGAAGTATTATATTTTTGGTTAACAATTGAACTTTTTTTCCAATTTATCTTTGTTTTTGTTAAAAATTGATCTTTTTTAGTCAAAAACTCGTGTATTTTTGGTAGAAAATTCATCCTTTGATTAAATATCTCACTATTTGGTGAGACATTAATTTTTCTTATTCGAAGATTTATGATTTCAGTTAAGAAATCATTATTTATACAGAGAATGTAACTATTCCATATTTGATTGAGAAGTCCTCTTTTTGGTTTGTAAATAAGTCTGTTTTGTTTGAGAATTCAACTAGTTTCTTGAAAATTCGTATTTTCTGTTGAATTTGACTGTTTTTGATTTAAAATATTACACTCTTTGTTGAGAAATAACGTGATTTTTGAAGATTAATCATTTAGAACAGTCAGAGAAAATGAAAACTTGGACAGGAAAGAGTCAGGGAATTTCGAAATTGGAATTTTGTTGCAGCCCTGTTAATTTATATTATTATGATTGTTTGTTCCTTACGAATATTGTATTTGCAGGAACACTGCTTCAATAAAAGAAACAGGACGGGATTCATTGAATATAGATTAATAAATGCTCGAAAGAAGTTGTCATTAAATATTACCATTTTTAAGAATCTTCTGTCAATTTATATTTATTTTGGAAATTTTAATTTTGTCACTAAAAAATAGTGCATTTTAACTATTAAATTAGTGACTTTCCACTATTTATTTTGTAAACACTGCAATGGCACGGACGACTAATTGCTTAGTGAAATTTTACTAATTTTATTAGTGGACAATTTCCACTAATAAAATTAGTAATTTTCTGCTAATCATTTGTGACCGACTTCTCTCTAATTGAATTAGTGGAATTTCACTATCAATAAGTGAAATTTCACTAATTCAGATTAAGAAAGTAGTGCGATGTTATGCGTCTGAGTAAATAATTACATAAAAATAACGTAAAAAGTAAAAAATGACATACTTCAGACCAAATAGAAAAAGACCTTGATGATGTTAAGAAGATCCTTTAATAATTCAACGTTTCGAGAGACAAATGCTCTCCTCGTCAGGAACAGGGATCCAAGTCAAATATCAGTCCTTAGAAAAAATTGGAAAAAAAACCAAAATGTCGAAGTAGATAAAAAATGTTTTTCATGCTCTTATATTCCATCTCAAGTGTTCTGTGAAGAACAATAATGAAATTGTGAAAGACGAGAAAGAAAAAAGCTATTTTTAATACAAAACGAAACATATACGATACAAAAGTGAGATTGAGAAAATTTAAAAAAAATGTTAATTACTTACATGTAGTTTTGATATTTTAATTGTTGATTTAATAAAAAGTAATGAGGTCAAGTATCACGGACACATTACAAATTCTTCGAAAAAAAGATGACTTTTTTTTAAATTTAAAAAGGAAGACAGAACAAACGTTCCGCTCCATGGTAAGGGTTAACATCAAGTGAAGGAAGGTAAGAGCATGAAATAATAGAAACATAAGTACAGTAACGTAGTAAGGCAAATATATCGGTTTCCTCAAATTTTAGTTACTAAAATTATACAATAATGATGAAATGATGATGAGAACATGCTTAAGGAAAAAAAATTGGATCTTAAATTAATGAATCTAGTATTACGTTGTATAATGGACTAAAATTATTTATTCGGTTCATGGTGTAAAATCAATACATGTTCCCAGTCAAATTGATGACCAGTTTGAACCTGATGTTTTGCAATAACTTTATGATTCTTAGGATTGTGTCTAAAATTATCGTGATGTTCTTTAGTTCTAGTGGAAAGTAATCTACCAGTCTCACCTGCGTAGCATTTATCACAATTTTAACGAACAATTTTATATACTACATTACTAAGCTGAAAAATGTTAAGAGAATCTTTACCTAGTTTTATGAGCTCATCAAGTTTAGAATCAATTCTAAATGTTTTAATGTTGAATTCACTCAAAATTCTTTTAACTTCAAAAGACAAATTACCATGAAAAGGTATAGAAACAATACGTTTAAAATCTAAATTATCATCTAGATGTGAATTAATTTGTTGTGGTAAAAGATCTTTAAGGTTTTTTGCTTTATCATCAATGTGTGTTTGAACAAACTCTTTTGGATAATTATTAAGAAACAAAGTATTTTTTATAAAATCAATATTAGAGTTGTGAAAAGATTCATGTGATAATTTAAACGATGTGTCTACGAGATTTTTTATAATGGCTATTTTATGTTGAATAGGATGGTTAGAAAAAAAGTTAATATATCTGCCTGAATAAGTACCTTTTCTGTACCAATCCGTGATAATAGTGCCATCATTGGTTTTGATAACTTTAACGTTTAAAAAAGAAATGGAATTATTAGTTTCTATTTCGTGTGTCAATTTAAGCCTCGGATGGAAAGAATTAAATTGGTGTATAAAATAATCTAATTTATCCTTAGGAAAAATAATAAAAGTGTCATCTACATAACGAAAATAGATGTGAATGGTAAAATCGAAATTTTTCGTAACTATTGACTCTAAATCTTGCATAACAAGGTCAGCTAAAACAATTGAAATGGGAGAACCCATTGGAGTCCCATATTCTTGACGGTAAAAATTATTATTAAATTGAAAAACTGTTTGATTCATTAAAAACTTCATTCCATTTTCAAATTCAGTCAAAGGTAAACCTGTAAAATTTTGAATGTAAATCCATCTACTTAAAAATAGGAATATTAGTGAATAAAGATGATAAATCCAATGAAAGCATAATATGATCAGGAGGAACTGTTCTTTTAACTATAACGTTTTTAAACTCGAAAGAATTTTTAACTTGACTTTCCGGTACTGATTAAAGGATCTTCTTAACATCATTAAGGTCTTTTTTTATTTGGTCTGAAGTATGTCATTTTCTACTTTTTACGTTATTTTTAAGTAATTTCAAATTGGATTAAAATCAAATTCAAAATCTTATTTAATGTCCATACTTAAGTTAATGTATGGAATCCCTGAGAATGAAACAAGAGTCCAACGATCAAATTTTGACAACCACCACAAAATGCTCCCATTGCAATTCCTAAAAACAAAACAAAATTTGTTTCTTTGGACAAAAATTAAAAAGAGGAAAGAAAAATGAGAAGGTAACAAATCAAAACCCCTTTCTTCTTTTTTTATTTCTTTCGTCTCTTTTATTTTTATTATTATCAAATCACAGTATGAAAGCATTTATAATATTTAACAGCGTTTCGGTGCTCATACTTGCTTATCAATATGTCATACTTATACAAATCACACAAAAAAATAAGTTTCAATCATACTTGCTCATGCATATAATGAAACCTTATTGTTAAATTTAATAAATCATACTTATTTTGTTTTTTAACATAAAACATTTCCATAAATTCTCTCTTTCTCTCATTACTTTCACTATGTAAAATTTCAACATTATCCCAGTCCAACTCATGGTCAACATCAACAAACCCTTTTGTATGTCTAGCAAGAACACTCTTATAACAACGTCCAAAACGAACATTACTTTTGTGTTCCTCCATCCTAGTATTAAGAAGTCTGCCCAAGGGGTCGACCACTCTGATTATTCGTGTACCAGGAATCTATTTCCTAAAGAATATTCGGGAATATACAGAATATATCGGAATATTTGGGAATACAAAGAATATGAAGAATATGAGAATATGTAGGAATATGAAGGAATATTTGGAAATATGATACAATATTTCGGAATATATTTAGATTATGTATATTAAATTACATACATTCTCACCCCTTCCCTCAAAACACCATAATTTTTTTTATCCACCTAAATATTGAGGCCAATGTTCTCCATGCTAATATTCAGTTTGCTCAATATTCTTAGCAAATCTTCGATTGACTGTGCTATAATAACCTTATCATCTGCAAACGCTAACCCACGTACCCTTACTGTACCAAGATCCACAAATAATCATAAATTCACGAAATAATAATAAATGAATGAACAAATAAATAAGAATTTATCCACAATTCACGTAAGGCGTTTTTCTGAAATTTTCCCCCCCCCCCCCTATGTTAATAATAATAAGTATTTAGTTACAATTGTAGTACACAATTAGCACAATTTCATAATATTTCCAGTGCATAAAATGTTGCACAGTCCGACACACAAGAAAATCCAACTATTTTTGGCTAAATGTTCATTCTGCCTTTTTGGCTTGAAAATTCTACAGTTTGATTGCAATTTTTTTCCTTCTTGACTAAAAAATTTCTCTTTGGTAGAAAATTTAACTATTTTGTGGAACATTCGCCTTTTTGGATTAAAAATTGTTGTCTTTTTGTAGACATTTGATCTATTTTCTACTATAAACGATGAATTTTTAACAAACTAATCGAATTTTCAACAAAATAATTAAATTTTTAACATAATAGTAGAATTTTCAACTTAAAAGTATAAATTCCTAACAAAAAGTGTCATATTTTATATTTCAATCCAAAAAACATGAAATTTATACAAAGAAAAAAGTTTTGTAAAAACAAAAAGACGAATTTTCAACAAATGAAGATGTTTCACTGAAGAAAGAAAACTTTACCTGAATTGCTGAACCTTCAAGCCAAAAGACGAATTTTCTCTACAAAAATTGAATTTACAAACCAAAAATATGACTTCAGCAAAAAGTTATTTTTCCAGGAGAATTATGCATTTTTGCCCAACAAAAATGAAATTTTAAAACAAGAACATTATTATTTTACCAAAAAAAGGAGAATTTTCAACTAAAATAGATCAATCTTAAAAAAATCTTTTGTTTTGTGTCTATGATAATATAAACTTTCCATACACAAAAAAAATAGGGAAATTATTTTTATAACGAAGGAAGTAAAATAGAGTCCATCCAACATGAATAAAAAAATTACGCGGGGGTGAACCATCCCCTAATTATGTAGAAAATAGCAAAATA
This sequence comes from Andricus quercusramuli, assembly GCA_932178445.1. Classification (NCBI taxonomy): domain Eukaryota; kingdom Metazoa; phylum Arthropoda; class Insecta; order Hymenoptera; family Cynipidae; genus Andricus; species Andricus quercusramuli. The sequence goes on along the minus strand of CAKNXH010063939.1, from coordinate 18,671 downwards.
AGTCTAAAATGAAGCAAAAAAATCAGAAGAAAATATATGTTGCACACAATGTAAGTCCCCGTTCCGGAACTTCACAGAATTTTTGAAGTCACTTTACGCACGCAGGATTTTTTGAGTGAAGAAATTGGTTGGAATTTGAACCGAGTGCAGCAATTGCAACTTGAAGTGAACGGTTTCATAGAACTCAGGCAAATCAACAGTGTTAAAGACTAGACTGGTCTGAACTAATTGTAAGCGAATTAGGGCAGAGTAACGGCGTTAAAAACTAGACTGACCCAGGTGTCCGTCGCCGATTTTGATGAACTTGAAATATGTTGTAGAGGACCAAAAACTAAGCGACACGTATTTTTTTTCATATCAGCGGAAAAACAGTTTAAGGGGGTGAAACATCCCCTCAAAGATGGGGGTAATGAGTGACTTTTTGAGTGGTTCACATTTAAGAAAACAATATTGTGGAACGAAACCAACCGGAAAAGTTTCGTCACAATAAGGGATGAAAAACGCGATTTGCTCGATGTCATTAAAAAAATGTTAAGGGGGTAAACCACCCCCTACATACGACGAAAATTATTAAAAGTAAGGAAAAGTTCAAGGAAAAATTCGGAAAAGAATATATATATCACAGGACAGTACTAGAGTAAGTTGACCTGTCTTTGCATTTTTTCCAAAAATCATATTTTACGGGGTAAATACCCCTAAACAAACTTTATCATAAATATGCATATCTGCAAACTGCGATTAGAATAAGACTGTGTATACGGGGTTTTTGGGTCGCTGAACCCAAATTTGGCAACGGAATTCCGAAATTCGAAATGGCGGATCAAAAGTTTTGAAAGTAAGTGCATTTTTATGTGAATGTCTATGTTTATGGTTTCCAGCTCGAAAAATTGAAATATGACAGAAAAATATCAAGATTAGCAATATTGGGACCAATATAACGGAATTAAATATTTAGAAAATGCATGATTTTGTAATTGTAAGCCGCTATACTTATTTCGGCTTTTGCTACTTTTTTTCATACACTAACACTGGTGACACATAAAAGTTACAGCTTTGTCACATGAATATACAATTTTCATTCATATTTAGAATTTTGCTGCACTCGGTTCAAATTTAAACCAATTTCTTCACTCAAAAAATCCTGCGTGTGTAAAGTGACTTCGAAAATTCTGTGAAGTTTCGGAACGGGGACTTGCATTGTGTGCAACATGTCTTTTCTTCTGATTTTTTTGCTGGATTTTATACTTATTTTGCTATTTTCTACATAATTAGGGGATGGTTCACCCCCGCGTAATTTTTTTTATTCATGTTGGATGGACTCTATTTTACTTCCTTCGTTATAAAAATAATTTCCCTAATTTTCTTTTTGTGTATGGAAAGTTTATATTATCATAGACACAAAATAAAAAGTTTTTAGGGGTAGCAACCCCCATTAACTTGTTTACAAATTTTTTTGGCGAAACACGTCAACTTTATTTTTGTCTCAAGTGCAAAATATATTTTTTTCAAAATTTTTCCTGTGAATTCAGCAATTTTCAGCACATTTTTAAAAATATGTAGGGGTGGTTTACCCCCGCGTAATTTTTTTATTTACGTTGGATGGACTCTATTTTACTTCCTTCGCTATAAAACTAATCCATTTTTTTTGTGTATGGAAACTATATATTCTCATAAACACAAAATAAAAAGTGTTTAGGGGCAGTTGCCCCCATTAATTTTCTCACAATTTTTTTTTGGCGAAACGCGTCAACTTTATTTTTGTCTCAAGTGCAAAATATATTTTTTCCAAATTTTTTCTGTGAATTTATGAATTTTCAGCACAACTTTAAAAATATGTAGGGGTGGTTCACCCCCTTAATTTTTCAATTTTTTCTTGAGAAAATTACGTTAGTCATATTTCATCACAAGGAAACTTTCCTAGTAGGTTTGGTCGAAATCAATTTTGTTTTTATACACAAAACTATACAATCGACACTTGCGACCCCTATCTTTGAGGGGCTGTTTCACCCCCTTAAAATGTTTTTCCGCCGATAAAAAAAATACTTGTCGCTTAGTTTTTCGAGTACTACAACATATATCAGGGAGAATCAAATCGGCGAGGGACACCTGGGAGACCTTCCTTGTAAGAGAAACTTGCTAAAAACAATAATGAATTGTTTAAACAATTTATATCAGCATCTAATTATCAGTACAAAGTAGTATTTTATGTATTAAAAACAACTTGCACTTGAAAAGCGCAAAAAAATCATAATTAGAGCCAAAAACTCGTAAAACCTATTTTTTCATAGGGTTTTCTTGGGACCCTGTAAATCAGACTAATAGGGGAGATATTTGAAAAGTAATATTTTATCCGTATTCTGTGACTACTTGTGGATTGAAATGTTGAGTTTCAACTCGATTCATCTAATATTGAGGATTCTGAATTAAATTTACAAAAATGTCGATTTTACCAAGGTGTCTGTCTGTAGTCTGTAGTCTGTCTAGGAAAGATAAAAAAATTCAAAAAGTTAGAGCATTTTCAAAATTTTTGAAATAATTTTTTTTCAAAACTTCAAAAATCTACGTACGGCAATTCGTAGTACTAAAAAATGTTAACAATTTATCTTTACGACTTTTTTTGATGAAAAAAAAACTGTCAGAGTTATAGCATTTTCAAAATCCAAAAAAACGGAAATCAACATTTAGAGCCAAACAACGCACGATATGAAAAAAAGTCAAGAAAAGAAGAACGTTGCTTTTTGCATGTCATACAAGATTATCACAACAACTTTTCGAATTTTCTTGAAGAATCAAAAATAAAAATTTTGACCCCGTGAAACATATAACAAATATAATAAATAATTCCAGTTTGCTTTCAGACTATGCGAAATACAAAGAAAGATGATTAGACGAAAATTATCCATCAAAGAAAGATCTAAAAATTTGTTGGTAATTTTAATTATTTTTTATTTCCATTTTCTTCAAGTTTTTATTTAAAACTTTCCACAATTTAAATGAAGCATTTGATTTTTTCCGCATTAGATTGGTAAATTTATATATTATTATTTGAATAGGTACTTTAAAATATTTATTATTTTATTATTTTATATTCTTATATTTTATATATTTATTTATATTTTTATATTTTATTATTTTCTTGACACAAGTTTAGGTTAAAATCTCGAAATTTGTTATCAGAGATTCTAGATCTTCATGAAGTTTTGAGTTCACCCAAAAATGTTCCAAGAAAAGCTCGAATTTTCTCGAAATCGTTACGAATGCATCACTATTAATTTAAATTTCTTCTCGAACTTTATTGTAAAAATCCGAAAAAACGCGCCGCGTTGATAATATTTTAATCATTAATATATTTAATAACATGTATATGTATATATATGTGTATATATATATATATATATATATATATATGTATATATATGTATATATGTATTTAATAATATTTTTTTGAATTTGATTATCGTGCAAAATAATTCAAATGTGTGCATGTGTCCAATCGTACATAATTTTCGATTTGAGGGTTGAATTGGCTGACATGATGTCATTGGGAGGTGTACTTACACTTATATCTAGTAGGTATATACCTATGAGTAAAGCAGAGATTTCAGTGCGTCGTCGATTGCTAACGAACAGTTTGCCCCTATAGCTGGATACACGAGGGGTGCCTGTTCAAGTGTGCGTCGACGCACCCCTAATTGTTTTATTCGTACCCCCAGCATCCTCTCAATCTATTTCATCCCCTCAGCCACTCTCATTTCATTGCGACACCACCCGCAGCGTTTATCATGCACCACTAATACATAACAGGTTAACGTCTTCTTTTCTTATTCCAACGACCTTATTTTCATTTTCAGCTTAACAATATCAAACCTTATTGTAAATAATGATTAACATTTTTTTATATCAATTTTCATATGTACAACGTCTCCAATCCACCACGGTGTTGTTGGAAGGGGGTTTGGATTTTTTTTCTGGCATTTTAGATTTTCCTACTGGATATGTTGCGCTGATTACACTGTTAAAAATGTTTGGAATTCTCCAACACTTCTACAATACAAGCGTAATCCAAAATTGCAAACACGGTATTGGAATGCCGAAATTTCAATACATGTATTGTAGCGTTTATAAGTCAAAAATTGTGCGCATGCGCCTCATCTGACTCATGTATCGTTGCATGATCCGTTGCATTTGAAAACTACAACATTATGCATTATAGCGTTACCCTACATTTCGGAAATAAACTTCCAATACATTTAGTGGAAGTTTTATGTGGGAATTTTTAACAGTGTACGTACAAACATTCCAAGCTCAAAAATAAAATCTTTCATTGGTCCCTTTTCGATTTAGGACCCTTTTCTGCCATTTTGGCGGCTTTTACTGGGAAAAGCCGAGCGAAAGTGTTCGAAACACTGTAAAAAAGAAAAGCCGTTCGGAACACTTTCGTTAGGCTTTACCCAGTAAAACTTGCAAAAATTGCACAAAAAGGGCCTTAACTGAAATAGGGTTTAAAGGGCGTATTTCATTTTGGGACTGAAATAAGTTATTCTGAGACAATGTAAAAAAGAAAGGCAGTTTCGGACACTTTCACTACTCTCTAAATCTGAATTAGTAGAAAACTACTAATTCAAATAGTGCCGATTCGTTTACTGGTAATTAGTAAGAATCTAATAATTCAATGAGTAAGAATAACTGACTAAATGAATAAGTAACTATATCTGCTAAATGAATTGATAAATGTATTGCTGGTTACTATTTCAAAGGGTGGTTTCAAGTAAATTTAAAAAGTGTTTTCTTTCAGTGCAGAGAATTTTATTGAAATATATAAATAAATTATTAAAGTCTGATTAGGTCTGATTGAAAAACAAGATAGTTCAATCCGAATGGAAAACATGTTATAGTAATGATTAAAACTAGAATAATAATAATCTTAAAAGGTTTTACAAAACAAACAAAAATATCAAACTTTAAAAATCATGCCAACAATAAGCTCAAGATTGCTTGGCGGGAAGCTTTGTAAGATTTAAACTTCATTATCTTCGATTTTAAATTGCATTAACGAAATATTCAAACCTGAAAATGATACCTAAAAAACATTTTCTGACAATTTCAAGTTTCATTCAGATATCTCAAGTTTTTTTCAGGTATAATTTTGTACAGTACGGAGCCATTCCAATATTTCTTATTTTTTCCACGAAGTGGACTTGGATAAGTCCACAGTTTCGCGATTTTATTATAATTTTTTTTCTCAGTTTCTGGAGATTCGATTAATATTTTGAATTTCGAAATATGTAAGAAATTATATTACAAGATTTTCTTAAATATATTGGCAACATTAAATAATACTAAAAACATAACTAATCATTTCTTGAATTTGTCTCTAAAGTCTATGAATTTGAATAATATTTTTTTAAAAATTTCATTTGATAGGTAATAGTTAAATTTTGAACTAAAAAAGATCAGTCTTCGATCAAAAATTGAATAGTTAAATTTTCACTTAACAAATTAATTTTACAGGAAAAAAAATTTGAACTAAAATGATGAATCTTTTACTGAAATATATGTGAACAGGAATACTTAAATTTTCTACCAAGAAGATAAAGTTTCAAACAATAAGATTAATTTTGAAACATAAAGAATAATTTTCTACAAGAAAATATTTGTTTTCAATAAATTAGGAGAAATCTCAACTAACAGAGACAAACTTTCAACCAAATAGTTGAATTTTCATTTAAAAAAATTAATTTTTCAGAAAAATAACAATTGCAGCCAAAGTGATGAATTTTCAAGTAAAAATGATCATTTTTCAACCTGAAATTGAATGGTTGAATTTTTAATTTTTTATTATGTTAAACTGAAGAGATGAATTTTAAACTACAATTTTAGAATATTCGACTGAACACTTTTCAACTGAAGCGATAAATTTCTAATTAAAATGATGAATCTACAAAAAAAATTAATTTTCAACAAAAGAGTGTAGCTTTTAATTCAGTGATTAAATTTGTATTCCAAAAAATATTAATTCTACACGAAAAATTTCGTAGTCGGTATTCAATAAAGAAAAAATTAATTTTTGATCAGAAACAGTCGAATTCAACAAAAAAAAACTACTTTTCAACAACAGTGGAATTTTCAGCTTAAAAAGATTTTTCAGTCAAGGAAGAGAAAAAATTGCAAACAAGCTGTTGAATTTTCAAGAAAGGAGATGAAGATTTGAATTTTGAACTAAAAACGATCAATTTTCAAACCAAAATATAATAGTTAAATTCTCATTTAAAAAAATGAAATAAACTAAATTAAAATTTTCGCGCTTCAAAGTTTAAAACATGAAAAAATACTTTAAAATCTTCTTTAAAACAACCTAGAAGATGAAAAATTTTTCAAACTGTTAGTTATTTACGATATCGTACGTCGACTTTCATATATAATAGTCTACTTTTAATATTATGTTTAAAAAAATCATGTTGATTGAAAATTTCTAACTATTTACAGAAAGACCATAATCCTTTTATTTTTTCTGAACGAAAACTTGTTTTTTAGATATTTAACATAGGAATTGCATAGGTAACTTGCAATTTGATACAATTTATGATACCATACTCTTGCCACTCTTAACATTTTTTCCACTGTTTTGAAGAAAATGTCCCTTTTTCCATTATTTTCTCGTTTTTCGCTTAAATGAGAATAACTGAATTAAAGAACCCAATAAGAAAATTCAATTATTTTTGGTTGAAAGTTAATTCTTTTCATTTGAAGAATCTACTATTATAAATAATTCACTATTTTCGTAAAAAGTCCAACTTTTTGGTAAGAATTGAATGGTTTTTGAAAATTTATCTTTAGGTAGAAAAACAATCTTTTTTGGTTGAAAATTCAATTGTCTTCTGAAGGATTCGTGTTTTTGGCTTGAAAATTCCACCATTCGGTGGAAAATGAAACTGTTTTTGATTGAAGTTTAATCTTCTTTGTTTGAGAATTCAATTATTTGGTTGAAGATTCATCTAAATAGGTTGAAAATCAAACTTTTTTTTGTTGGAAATTCATCTCTTTGCTTGAAAGTTCAACTATTTTGTTGAAAATGCAACTTTTTGGTTAAACCATAAAAATTAATCTTCATTCATCCTTTTGGAATAAAATTTCAAATAGATTCTGAAACATTTAAATTTTTACCTAGAAACCTCAACTCTTTTTTTAAAAATTAATACTTTTGATTGAAAGTTCCACTATTTTGTTGAAAATGCATTATATTTTGACTGGAAATCTTAGGACTTGAAAAAAATGTATGTAGCTTAGAGTGCCCAGCCAAATCTCGAATTTTAAATTTTCTAAAACCTCAGAGCGGAAAATTCTTTCTCGTGGCGAAAAAGTTATTCTGTATTTTTCGGATATAAAAAATATATTTGGAGGTCGCTAAAGTTCTTTTCTTGGCAGATATGCAACTTTTATAAGTTAATAATTTTTACTTTTTATGGTTCCAAATTTTGTAATTTTTCATAAAAACTGAAGGTATTACGTCTTCACAAAGATGTGAAATTTATTTCTAATTTTTAGTTTGAGAACAATTTTTTTTGGTATCCACAAGGCATATAGCAACAATTTTGTGGACTACAGTTCTAAGGGTAGACTTTAGCCCTTTATTTTTTTAAAATTTGAAACTCATGGAAAATATTTGTCATCTAATTACTAATAACAATTTAACAAAAAATTGTTAATGTGCTATAAATAATTAGTTATTGAATTGTAGTTTATGGCACTTTTAGTGGTAATTGATACATGAATATTTCCTATGGATTTCTTATAAAAAAATGAAAAAATAAATGGATGTTACATACCCGTACAAAAATTTAATTCTCACGCCAGAAATATGGAAGAAATTTCACATCTTTGTGAAAAAGTAACACCTTTATTCTTCATTGGAAATTGGTCATTTAGAGACTATTGAAAATAAACATAATCAAGTCGTGAAAATTGTATGTCGATCACAGAAACAACTTGAGCGACCTCTGAATATTAATTTAAGAAATTGAAAAAATATAGTTAAGGAAACTTTAAGTATTTGAAATATTGAGGTTTCTTCCTCTATTGCCTTATTAAAATTTTTTTTTAATTTATATGCTTCTATTGTGCAGTTGAAACAAATTTTCAAAAGCACCTTTTATGTACTTTTTTTGCAAATGGGTACTCATTTCCAGACAATTCAAAGGATATTCTATTTGAACACATTTTCTGAGTTATTCTAATCTTCCATTAAAATAAAATTCAGAATTACATTTACATTTTTTATTATTAAGAAAGATAATTTTTTTTATTCAAAAAACGAATGTGCAATATTAGAGTTCTATTGAAAATTTTTAACTTGGAACTTCTAAGTTTTAGAGGTTTAAATTAAAAGTTTTGTAGTTTCTACCTAATATAAAATTTTAGAACTTTTTAAAATGAAAATGGTTTATTTATAATTGTTATAATCACTGATTACTATTCAATTTCGAATGCTTCATTCATAAAATTAATAAAAAGGGCCCATTGATTACTGCAACAAATTTTAGAAGAGAAACTGAAGCGTAAATAAAAAAATAGTAAAGATCATAATTATTTATTTAAATGTTCTGTTTTATTTATATTTATACACAAAAAATCTGCTATTCTTTGAGGAATTAACAGCTGATTATTAAGCAATAATTTGCTGATATTGATCGGTAACAATTCCCAATTGTTTGAATAAAATTAATTAACAAATGCATCATTTGGCTATTTTCTAGGACTTGAACTTTTTTTTGTAACCTAATTAACTGTTGATTACTTATTTTTAAATTTTTCTTTAGAAATTGGATAACGATTATCTATTGCTGTTGTTATTAAGAATGTTACGAATAAATTTTGCTTGCCTCATGCATTTGAAAACAAAAATTCCATTTTTCTTGTGGACTTTACTGATTGCTATCCAAGTGTCTAAGAAAAGTTTAAAAATTAGTTATCACGTTAAAAAATAAAGTTTAAGTTTCGCTTAATAGCCAAACAATGCATTTGTTAATTAAGTTTGTTTATAAAAAATTAAATCCTGTCTTGTCGAAGATTGCTAAACTATGATAATGTTTATGATTATATAAATTTATGGTTCAAACAATATTATTTAATTATAATAATTTTATTTTGTAAAATTTACATTTTACACATACCACGTTTTATCAGCAAGTATATGTTATGAGAATGTTAAGTTTGAATTAAAAAATTTATTTTACAAAACAATTTTCAATTTTTTACGATATACTCCAGCTCCTGATATTAAGTAATTTATCAGTCAATCATTCAATCAATTAGTCAATTATTCAATTAGTTTGTTAATTCATTGTATAATTACGTAATTATATTCTTAAATATCCTTTTATTGTCAACAATTAATAATGATTGTTTCCTATGCGATGATTAGTTTATAAATTTTTATGCATTTTTCATAGAGATTAATACAAGTTTATGAAACTAATATTTTTAATATCACTTTTTGTTGATAATGAATGAATAAGGTAAAAGCAGTAAATTTATCAATTTTCCTTCATCCACTTTTCATAACAGATATTCTGGAAGTAATTTTCACAAAGAAAATACATCAAATATGTACAAATTTGATAACGTGAAGAGTATTAAGAGAAGAAAGGGTAAAGTACCCCTTAAAAATGAAATCATAACAAAAAATTTTAAATTACAACTTCGAAGAAATATATAATATATGTCTACTGTGAATATTTAAAAAATATATATTCACCTGTATTTCTTAATTGCCAAAATTGATCAGAGGAAGGACTATTTATTGAAAGATATTAATAATCATCTTCTTGAAATGTGTTTTCAAATGGGTCTTTATTTTTTCAAAGGAAATAAAAGTACTAAGCTTTGAATGAAAATGTTAGGTATATAATTTTTATTTAATTAATATTTATTCAAACTTAGTTTAGTATATTATGACACTTTCTAAAGGGTTCTAAATGTTTTTCAATGCGTTTTGCGGAAATTAAACAGTTTGTAAATCACACATATCCGCATGTATTTTGACAGAAGATGCAGATAAGCATACTTTTTGTTTTAAAATTTATCTACACTACAAATATGATTCTTGATCTCTGAAATCGCTATTTTCGTTCTATTTTTGGCGTAAAATATTGAAAATAAGTGCTACAGTTGGTTTTCTAAGTCACATTTAAAAAAATTCATGATTCAAATTTCAGAATTTGTTGTCAACAAACCTTATATGTTATAAGAAATTTCTATAAGAATACAAATGGTAAAACCCATTGATATATCAAATCATTGACACATCAAATCAATTAAAAGTGCGTTCAAATTGATAATATTAAAACAAATCTTGCTATTTCGTTTTTTGTCTTTGTATTTGTGGGCAAGCGGTTTCTGAAGAAGACTATTAAAAAAACCTTTTCAATTATCATTATCCAGGAACTAAATCCTCGATAGATATTGAATTTCCTGTTTTGATGATATTTGTATTTCCAGGATTTGCGGTTGCATATTAGTTGAAATTGGGGAGTCTGTCATCGAAATATGGGAAATATTTACGTCGTCTCATCCATTTATTACAGTGGAGTATATACGGTAGTAATAATTGTTATCGCCCACCGAATAAAAGCGATCGCATCATGAATTCGCTAGGGTATTTACCACATCCCCTCTATGATGACATATGATCTATGGGACAAATTGTTGGCCACACCATGCAGTTTCACGAACTAATACCCACATAATATACCGAGGTGACCCCGCTCGTTAAAAGCTTCGCAAGGGCGTTAGCCATTGTGATTGCCATTTACTACAGCACGACCCAAATCCCCCTTTTTGAAGCGACCTGTCACAAAGTATCGAAAGTCAAATATTAAGCCGCTGATTGAATCAGGAAGGCATGCCCGAAATTGTAACGATCGAATCTTATTATAGTGCCCAAAGTCAATTTATACTGAGGACATTATAAGAATAATTAATTCAGGGGATATTTACTATCATCCCTTAGTCGAAATTAGAAATGGCATTTTGGGTGAATTAATCTGTTTTCAAGTCAATTTATAGCTATTATTAATTTCCGTGAGAAAAATTATTGCAAATCTAGAAGCTTCTCTATCCAACTTTGTAAAAAGATTGTCTTTTGTGATTATATAAAAATCTGATTGTGAAACAATCCTTCTTTAAGCCCTAAAGAACTCTTGAAAAAAATGTAAGCCTTGAGATGACCGCAGGCTCAACATCTTTATACTATGATATCAAAGGTGTGCTAACTTTACGTAACTTGTTCCAAAGTCAGTTGTTCTTTCGGTGGAGGGCAGCAAGAAACGGCGACCTGGCAAAAAAAGGCAAAGAAAAATAAAATAAAAATTGTACCTCAATCTCCCAGTGTATACGCGTCCTCCCATTCTTCCTCCCTCTTGGCTCGATTTCTCGTTGACAGTTTCTAAGCGGTCGCTTTTGTCGACACAACCGGAACCATTGTACACCTACATTCTCTTATCGCCGCGTTCAAAGCAAAGCAGCCCCCGGAGTGCTACAATTTCACCCTCCCTTAGTCGAAAGACCCTTTATCTATCTTGCTATTTTCCTAGCTCCGCCACCCCTGCCGTCACTCTGGACTTAACTCCCGCAAAGCCTTTCGCGAGGGTGGCTGGCACCCCTGGGTGGGGATGAAAGTCTCCGCCCCATGAACCGCCCCCGAACGGAGGAAGCTTTCAAATCAATTCGCGATACCCTTGCAGTCACAGAGGCACGTTTTCTCAACCAAGTTCTCCCATCAACACGGTTCGGGTTTCCTGACAGTACAAACCTTCACCATCCTTGGAATCTTTCATCCCTCACGTGATAACCAGTGAAACCTAAATTCCTAAATCAGCCAACCAGTCGTCATCCCAAAATCAGTGAAAGTTACGGATTATGAAGAAATTGTGGTGAAACTTGACATTTAATTAATCACAGATTTCCAATGGCTCTCTCGAAACTGTCAATCGTTTACGACAATTCTTTATGTGACTCTATAAAACACTCCCCGGAATTAGCCTGAAAAATGAGCCTGCTGAAAATCTCCAGAAATCGACCTTCTGCGAATAACCGTAATCGCAAGTCCCTGGAGTTCCGAGTCAAAACGATCACGTGGCGACCGAAGTTTTCCCACTACACGCGGTGAGGGTGCGAAAGAAAAATCTGTTATCACTAAGGAAACAAACTATTAGCCTAAGATGATAGCGTAGAGATAACTTGGATGACAGTCGTATTAGGGTCTTTGCCGAAGGAAAATGAGATGTCGCACGAGTTTTTACTTGTAGTTCGAGTGCTGAGTGGTTCCCAACTTCCGGAGGACCTCTACCAAGTGACAGGCCCGAGGTCAGTGAGTGATAGCTTCTATCAACGTAGGGCTTGTTTAACCCAAAAAAGGCACCAAACTTGTCGAAAAAGGACAAGCAACTGGACACAAGGTAACCGAGCTTAGCCCTAATCCCAAATGTTGAATTCGAGTCAAGTTCAAAACCCGGGTTTGCTAACACCATCAGCAAACCCATCCAATAACCGCTATTCATCAATGTTGAACATGGAGATGAACATGATGTCGAACGCATCTTGCGACGGATGCATTGACAGCGACAGGGATTCGGACAGCAGTAGCATGATCGTGGACCCTGTGAGTTTGGACAAAAACGACCTGTCTCCACAATCATCCACCAGTCCCATGACCCCCTCGGTTCCGGTTCCATCAAGGAATAGAAACAGGAACTTCAAGAAGAATTACTCGATGATAGCTGCTACCCAGAAAAGTCATCAAGGTAACAATTATTCTTCGGATAAACTCTCCTCGTCGCTTATCAAACCCCCATATTCTTACATTGCACTCATCACAATGGCGATACTCCAATCTCCCCAGAAGAAGCTAACCTTGAGTGGAATCTGCGAATTCATCATGACGAGGTTCCCTTACTACCACGACAAATTCCCTGCTTGGCAGAATTCGATCAGGCACAACTTGTCCTTGAACGATTGCTTCATCAAGATTCCCAGGGAGCCTGGAAATCCCGGAAAGGGAAATTATTGGACTTTGGATCCACTTGCGGAGGACATGTTTGATAATGGGAGTTTTTTGAGACGGCGGAAAAGGTACAAGAGGCCACCTCCTCATTATGTTTTGAGAGATAGGGCTATCATGGCGACTTTCGCAATTTGTGGGGACAGGACACCTTGTGCTGGAGGAGGTCATCCTGGGGCGATTCCTTATCCTTATTTGGCTACACCTTCTGGATTGCCGCTTTTGGATTTCCCATCTTCGGCTTTGGAGGCTTTGAAGTTGAGGAATTTTTTGGAACCACCACCGCCGCTTTATAAACCGGTGCCTATTACGGTACCACCTATGAGGCAGATGAATCCTGTTCCGAGGCACACTATGCCGAGTGTTTCACAGGTTGTGGATAAGAAGAGGAGCTTTAGTATTGATGCAATTATTGGGAAGCAGGTTGGTAACGAGCAGAATGTGGGAGGATTGCTTGATCTGAGTCCGTCGGAACACCGAGAGATTAGGAGTCAGGCGTCTGCTTTTTCACCACTGATTTAAAGGTTTTCAATTTTTGGTATGGATTTTTGGAAATAGGTTGTTTCGTAATTCAGATATTATTTTTTTATCTTTGGATCGTAGAAGCTGACAATTTCTTGGTGTGATAAATTCAAGAAAATAATTTTTAAGCGGCTAACTTCTAATTCAAGTGAGCTTTTCCATGCACTCAAGTTTTGGTAATTGTTATTTGAAAATAATGTTATCTAAAATAATGAAACAACCGTATTGATGCTTTGTGCCGAGAGAGGAACCAGTAATGATTTTTTAGCGTTTTTTATTTTATTGATGGAACACCATGTTGAATGATTCTGAATTGGAAATGATATAATTTGAGTATTTTTGACTAATTTTGTTGTACAGATATTCAAAATTAAAAATTCCGAATAGGGATTTTTAAATATGAATGTTCGATTTAGAAGTGGGTCAAAATCCATGTTTGGTATTAAAAAAAATTGATTTCTTCTTTTTACATGTTCTTTTTACGATTCAGCAAAGCTTAGCAATAGCTCCAAAGAAATTTTTTTTATTAACATTTGAGCTTTGATAGTTACTCCCTTATGACACGGGACCCTTTAAATACTTTCATACAGATATTTAAAAACCTCGAATATCCTTCCACGGGAAATTTTGAAGTAGAAGTTTCCAAAATGATACTTTTTATTTGTTTTAAATTACAAACATCAAGGTTTCATTAAATATAAAATATAAGCTTCTAAATTTTTGTGAAAATTAAAAATTGAGATTTTTATCAATTTTTAAAGATTTATATTGATATATTCCAATATCTTATTATCATTCCAAAATCGGAGCGACCAAACGTGAATGATTTTCAATTCAAAGGTTTAAATTGGCTGTTGTTCTAAATTAAAAATTCTAAAATGGGAATTTGGAACCTCAACATTCTTTCAATTGGAAATTTTTGAAATTCGAAGCTAGAAATTATTGTTCTTGTTTTGAAGTAGGAAATTTAAAGGCCGTACTGAGTAACTTTAAATGAAATATGGATAAAATCAAAGTTGAACTATCGGAATATTTTTTACTTTCCTTTAAAACTTGAATCTTAATAGAAAAAGGTTTCAGTATTTAATTATTGTAAATTGAAAGGTTGAAAAGTTAAATCTAGTTTTGAAGTAGAGGTTCAAAATCAGATTCAAATAGTTTTAAAAATCAGCTTATTTGAGAAAATATTCTGATTTCTAAATAAAAACGAATTTAAAAAATTCCAGACAAGGTATAAAAACATTTTTTAAAATAAACTAAAAAGTGACTTTATTTTTCATTTGATTAAAAAAACAATGAGAATTATTGTTACCATTTTTAGTCAAAAATCTTGAAAAAATTATTGTTCCACTTTTAATTAAAAGTAGGGAGAGAGGCATATTTAATTTAAATTATATTTTGATTACTCTGGTTCTTATTGGTAGGAATTGTGATTTTAATCAATCTCATTATTTGAAAAAATACAAATATATAGTAGCTAATGTTATTAAAAAATGAAGAACAGTGTAAAGTATTATAAACTCAAAAATCAATTACTGGCTTTTCACTACGTAAAAGTATTTTAAAAAACCTAAGTATTTTCAGATAAATAATATTTATTTCAAAACCTAGATTTTGTCTATGTTATTTTTTTGTAATAAATAATAATTGAGGAAAAGGTATTACGTCGAGAGAAGCTTAAAATTAAAAAATCAGATAGTGCAATATGTCATGAATGTTGAAACACATAGGTTCCGTCTTTAACTTGAATGTCCTAAACCGATGTAAGGTTGTACATTTTCTGAGAATATGTGACTAATAATTCTTAACATCCTGTTTTCAAATGTGTAATATACTCACTAACTTCGTCGCAATATGATTTTTAGGATTAAGATCCAACGATACCACCACTTGTATTAGGTTATCAGATTATCAGGATATCAGGAACGTTTATTGCTTTGTTCAAACTTTATTTACAGATGTATGACATTTGGAGAAATATTTTTGTAAAGTAAATATTACTTAAATAAATCAAGCTAATTTGAATTTTAATTTTTGAAAAATATCAGTTGTAAAATTCGCAATTTAGTAGCCTATTTGATTTGTTTTCAAAGCAATAAATATTTTTTTAAAGTACCTGTTATCGATTCGAACATGGTCTTGGTATCTATACTAATTAAGTTGTCTGTAAATTAGCACTTGTTTCAACATTTAATTATCACAGTGAGGTGGAGTATGAATAATAGTTGAGTCGCCTGATTCTATAACTGCCTATAAATTTTTCTCGTTGAGCGGAGTTGGCCCCTGGAAATTTTTCAAAATAAGTTTCGAATTTCAATTAGAAAATTTAATTTCGCATATTTTGCCTCTGGGCTTCACTTCAACGCAATTCAGCCAATTCCTAAAATTTTTGGATGAAATTCACAGAAAATATTCTTCATGGTATTATACGACTGGTAGAGTAAATAACATGGAGACATTTTTTTAAAGTTATAATTGTCTACCTGAGATATTGCATAAATCATGCATTCATATCTTTAACCTTAAAGTTGTTTAGGAAGGTATAAATATGTTTTTTTGGGAAATAATCATTTTAAACAAATCATTATGAGAAAATTATGAAGGTTTTATTTCGATCTTAAAGATTCCAGGTATAACGAGCAACTGCTAATAAATAATTCTAGTCAAAGAAACATTTTTTATTTATTGATAAATACATTTTTTATTTCATTGAACTTTTTAAGTGTGACGATGTTATAAATATTTTCCAATTCAATAAAACAGGTCTTAAGTCAGTATATTAACTACACAGAACTAATTTATAATTTGTTGGAGTAGACAAAATTGTTTATGATCTTATGAGCTTATTAATGAACAAGAGTACTTTTTTCGTGATTTCCAATGATTAGTTTTTGAAATTCATTGTCATAACAATGATTTCTGGATATCATATTTTTTAAATTGACAGAAAATGTTGATTATTCAAACAATTCTCATCAAAAAAATACATATTTTCACCTTTTTTGTGAATAGGCAACTTTCCCGCTGAACATTGTTTATTGCTCAAAATTCGCTCGAGTCCCCATAAACTTGAATATATGAATATGCAATGTCTCGGGTTAAAAATTTATAACTTCTGTTCAAACAAAAATTACCATATGTTATTCACTGTAGAAGAACACCATAAAGAATATTTTCTGTAAGTTTCATACGAAAATTCTCAGAATTGGCTGAATTACGGCTATTTGAAGTCAAAAAAGAAAAAAAATTGTTTTGTGAGAGACTGGTTTTCCGGGTTTACTTCATAACAGTGAAACCCACAAATTTTTTTATCCAGGAAAAAGGAGAGTAATCAAATTTCCTATAGGAATACTTGGTTTTTAAATTGAAATTTGGAACTTGTTTGAAAACTTTCCAGGGGCCATCTCCATTTATCGAGAAAATATAGCAGGCGATCGTAGAATCCGGCCCCTCATTTCATTAATTTGTGAAAAATTGATTATGGAGATTATGGATATGTTCATAGAAAAATGGAGATTATAGGGAAGATTATCTCTATACTCGATGTAAAATCCTTAGTGGATTAATTTATTTATACGCTATAGATTAATATAGGCACTGTAAATACAGCTCTTGATCCAATATGTGCATAGCACTTGATATTTCACGGACTTTTTTTCATTGGATCGCGTAAGTCTCGTAAAGTGGACGTTTAGTGTACATATGGTGAAGTAGTACCTATTAGGTATAGGATGCACGTTTACGTATGCGCAACCGAAATCGAATAATAGCAAACTGAGGGGTGCAAGGGGGAATAATTTCATTGAAAGTCAATCAAAACGAATCTCCTTCGATAATTTTTTTGCGAAATTTGACCATTGCCAATTCTTTCATATAGTAGGCTGCAAGTGAGGGGCCAGATTCTATAATCACTTATACATTTTTCTCGCTGAATGGTGTTGGCACATATTATTATAGGAAATTCTATTGCGCGTCTTTTTTCTCTGATCAAAGAAGTTACCGATTTTTCCGTTTCATAAATAAATTGTAAACACTGCTTTTTAGAATACTATTTTTTTTACTTCAACTCGCTATAATTCAGTCAATTCTTGAAATGCTTTGATGGAATTTCCAGAAAGTATTCTTTATAATGTTCTATGACTGCTAGAATGAATAAAATTTCAATATTTTTATTTAAATAAATGTTATAAACGTTCATATATTTAGGCTCATTGAGAGTTAAACGAATTTTGAGCAACAAAAAAACTTTCTGCGGGAAAATTGTCCAGAAAGGTATAAATATGTTTTCTACTGATTTCGGCCTTTTTTTATTAATTACTGTGAGGCTTTCAGGTATAATGAGCAGCTTCTGATAAATTATTCCAACCAAAGAAATATTTGTTTGAGATAAGAAATAATTGTTTTTATTTTATTACATTTTTAAAGTGTGCAATTGTGTCAAGGTTCTCAAAATACAAGAAAACAGGCCCTAAATCAGTATGATACATATACAGAAACAATTTATAATGTGTTGTAGTAAGAAAAAAACATTTATGATGTTATAAACAAATTGACGAATAAGAGTAATTTTTTCGTAATTTGCAATTACTCGTCGCTGAAATTCATTGTTTTCGCATAAAATATGACAGAAATTAATTTTCGATTGCGATTAATTAAAAATAGCTGCCTTTTTTAATTACTTAAACAATTTTTGTAAAGAAATACACAGTTTGACAATGTCGTTTTAATGACTCCTTGTTGTCATATTCAGTAATTTTAAAAAAGATTCAATTTATTTAAACAATTATTATAAACAAATGCCCATGCTTACGATTCTTCCATGAATAGACTTAATTTTTTTACGGAATGGACTACAAACATCTTGCCAGTGCATGATTGTTATTCTATTTCTTCAATAAAAATAGCCGTTAATTATTTTAACAATTTCTATAAACAAATGCACATTTCAACCTTTTTTCTCTGAATAATCTCATTTTTCTAACGAGCGAAGATACATTTCGGCCGAACTAAAACCTTCCTAATTTCTGAATGATTTTTTTTGCATAATTATTTCAGTAAAAAACATAGTCATGAAATGAACAATTTTTGCGCG
>CAKNXH010063938.1:54038-74733 GCA_932178445.1 Andricus quercusramuli | reverse complement strand
GGGGGGGGGGGTCAAGAAATCTTATGTATCCTTACGTGGACGGGGGCGGGGAGTCAAAAATGGTCAAAATCGCCCTTACGTGATTAATGAATGGACCCTAATGCGTTGGCAGGGAAGAAGCACGGGGACTATGACGACCTACTACATGATTTGAATAGGCACTATCGATTAAATTCTCAACGCGGTGAGAGAATTCGTAGTCTACTAGATTCTTCTAAAACGAAAAATGGTGATGACCTTAAATCGACAGACGTAACAAGAAAGGAGGAAGAATCTAAGGCACCAAAAGGTAAGAAAAATGATATTCCCAAAAATATAAAGGAAAAAGAAACTGGAGGCAACACTAGTGGAGACCAACCTAAGAATCATGACCACTTCGCAATGAAAAGGGCGAGTTAAAATGTTACAGTTGCAATGGGTATGGTCACTTATCTAGAAATTGTCCAGAACCACATCGAACGAAAAGTTTTCAGTTATGCAAAGAAACCGGACACACTCGGAGACATAGTCCGAAAGCAACGACTGAACGAGGTGAGGTTCGCCAAATCACAGGCAACAACGATCCTGCAATAAAGAAATATTTCAAATCCTTATTTTTGGATGACATCGGATGGAATGCTTTTATTGATCCCGGAAGCTCCGATTGCACTATTAGAGAATCGGCTGCGATGAAGGGCAATTACTCCATAATCCAAAGACGATCAGAATTGAAGAGTTGGGGTCCTGATAACTATCGAGTATCATCAAATGGGGTAATAGTGTGCCGAGTTGCAGTTGACGGAGTGATTGCGGAAGGAATTTGCCTACGAGTAGTACCTGACGATACTCAACCAGTGGATGTCTTTATTGGTAGGACATTTACAGAATTACCTTATGTGGATTATATGAAGAGCGGTGATCAGCTGATGTTTAAGAAAAACAAAAACATGCCCTTTACGAATTTAGAAATCGACAACATGGGATCAGTGCGAAGTCAAAGCAATAAATTTACTTGAACCTCTGAAAACTACAACCAAGATAACGAGGTCCGAACTAGATATAGATGCTGGTAATTCAAAGGAATTAGTCGATGATTTCTTAAGTCCTAAACATGTATAGCGATAGGGCCTCTAAAAACTATGCAGATTTTGGCTATACCGATCTTATCAGTATGGAAATCAGAGAGATACCCGACAGTAAACCCTTTTATTGCAAACCATACCGAGCAAGTGACTCAGAACGTGAAACGCTGAAGTTAATCATCAAAGACTTAAAAGATAATGGATTAATGACTGAAACGTCTTCGCCATATGCCAGTCCAGTCCTACTAGTCAAGAAAAAAAATGGAGAACCTAGAATAGTAGCGGACCTGAGACGATTAAGTAAGCGGACAGTGAGGATGAACTTCCCACTACCTAATTTAGATGACCATCTCCGGCTACTGAGTGATATCAAAATTTATACCACCCTAGATCTTACAAACGGATACTTACAAGTTCCACTTGATAAAGCATGTCGAGAAAAAACAGCGATAATAACTCCAGATGATACGGGCGAATTCACACGCATGGTTTTTGGATTGATGAACGCGCCGTTCTACTTTAGTAAGTTGATGCACAAAGTTTTAGGGCATTTTCAAAACAATGTCGTTTTGTTTTATCTGGATAACATTCTAAGTCCAGGACGAGATTGGCTTGATCTCAAAGAAAGACTGATTAAAGTCTTAGATGCGTTGCGAAACTTGCCATAAATCTGAAGAAATGTGTGTTCCTGAAAGAGAAAGTTCCTTACCTAGGACATGTGATATCTGCTAAATGCGTCGAACCTGGAGAGTTGAAATTGCGCGCTATTTTGGAGTTGCCAACCCCAGTGAACATCCATGATGTAAGACGATTCTTAGGTCTAGTTGGATTCTTCCGTCGATTCATTCATCATTTCGCGGAGAGAGCAGTAGCGCTATACGACTTCCTCAAGTCCAATCAAACGTTTTATTGGAACGAAAGTACTGAAAATTTTGTAATGGCTTAAAGAGAGCTTTAGCGAACAATCCAATTCTTCAATTATTCGATCCATCAAGTGTAACTGAGCTTCACACTGACGCAAGCTCAAAAGGACTAGCAGGAATGCTTCTGCAAAAATCGGACGATTTGAAAATGCACCCGGTGTATGCCATCAGCAGGAGAACGAGCGAAACTGAGCGATTTTGCCACTCTAGTAAATTGGAGTTGATGGCAATAGTGTGGGCAGCAACTCGTCTGAGAGCCCTACTGATAAATATCAAATATCAAAGATTCCTCGCGTGGATGCCTTAAGTCGAACACCAGTCGAGAATCCCGAGGAACAAGATGTCGAAACATTATCAGTGTTCACAATAATGTCTGTAGAGGACGAATCGACCCTATACTAGTATGCAGATGAAGAGCTGAAAAACAAGAGAGAAACTTTGATGAAACCAGAAGAAGAGCGTACCAGACGAGAAAAAGGAGAAGTTCACACCTACGTGTTGAGAGAAGGTATTCTTTACAAGGAAGATGGAAATAACTTTCGTTATGTGATTCCAAAAGCAATGCGAAAAATTATAACCGTGCGATTTCACGATTTGGGAGGTTTATGTCTGCCTTGATCGCACTTTATCGAAATTGAGCCACCACTGCTACTTTCCGAAAATGAAAAACTATGAGCGACAACACATTGGAGCATATCTTCAATGTATCTTCAACAAAACTAAAACCGGTCGGCAATCGGGAGAATTGCACCCGATTCCACCGGGTAATCGCCCCTTTGACATTGTTCATCTGGATCATCTGGGACCGTTCGTTTCAGCAGGGGGAGGGTACAAATATGTACTCGTAATTATCGATAATTTGACCAAATATGTAAAATTGGAGGCTACGAAAATCACTAAAGCCCATGAAGTAATTAACAAGATGGAAGATTTCGTCCTTGAGTTCGGAGCACCTAATAGTCTAGTCACGGACCGAGGAACATGCTTCACGGCAGGTGAATTCATAGAATTTTGCGAGAAACATGGCATTCGCCATTCTCTAAATTCACCACGTCATGCACCTTGATTCCAGTAATCCAATCCAGCATGTATAAGAGAGGAACCAACAATTGGACGAAATAACTCAAACGAATCGGTTGTGATCTTAACGAGTCGTTCAACAAGTCAACTGGCAAAGGTGCCTTTGAACCCCTGTTTGGATACACGCCTAGATACGATGAAGGAAGAGTCAGAGAACTTACTTTTGACAAAGAGTATGTCGTACTACAAAGAGTATGTCTAAATATAGGAAATATTACGATAAACATCGCCGAAAGAACGTACGCTACGATATTGAAGAAATCGTCTTTATGAGAGTGAAACCAGTTTCCACGGGAGATTCAATAATACTTCAACCGAAGTACAGGGGACCTTTAGTCGTTCACAAGGTCATATCTAATGACAGTTATGGAGTTTCGGAATTAAGAATCGATAAGTCTGGACGTCGTTATGCCAGCATAGCACATGTGAGTCAGCTCAAACCCTGGAAACCAGCTTTCGACGATTCCTCGGCTGAAAACGTGAATGTTAATCACTCACAGGACGACGAAAAAGATGAGTACCAACTTGGAGCGGAATCTACAGAACAGCAGCAAATAAAAGAAGATGATACCACGAGGGTACTGCAGGATGAAGCATCAAGTGTTAGAGACAATTCAAGTGTCAATAGCGTTAACGATTTTATATGAGCGAGACCTAAAAGGAATTACAAAAACCCAATACGTTATGAAGTTTAAGAAACGCCTCGAGGGCGAGTCGTGATGAGCGTGGCCGATTGTTAGAAGCTTTCGCGGGTTATCGAAACTACGAATTGTAGAGGGTGCGAGGAGCGTGGTTGGGGGAGAGAGTTGCGAGCGGATGTGCGCTGGTGCGAACAGAGACAATTTGTTTAAAGAAAACGTGTATTTTATAATGTTTCTCAGGCATTGCCTTTTGTATTGTGTTCAACTTGGTGTCTTAATAAATCTGTGTTAACAGGAGTTCAACTGAAGCGTGTGGTACTGAGGCTGTAGGAAGAATGACTGGTGATGCATGATGGAATGACGAAATCCGCGTAGCCATTAACGAAAAGAAGTAAGCGTATCTAAGAAAGTTGAATATTACAGGTCTTAGCGATGACGACAGAATTAGACTAGAAAATGATTATAGGGTCGAAAACATAAAATTAAAAATACTAGTTAAAGAAATAAACCCGGATAAAATTAAAGCGGAACAAGAGAAGAAAATGGAAAACCCGTTTGAAGGAAATAAGAAATTATTTTATTGGCAAGTGCCTAACGACAGCAAGAAAGGAAGTAGTAGTATAGAGTTAGTCGCAATTAAGAATAGCAAGGGGTGTAACTACAGTACACGTCAACTGATCACGGAAATTTTCGTGTCGGAATGGGATTTGACTGTTGTTTCCCATAACATGCCATTTCTATTTATTTTTTTTTTTCATCAGAGGAGGGTATAAGTGTGGTCTACAAAACCTGAAATTATTGGAGTGGGTTTTCCACTGGTTTTCGAGAAAAAATTCAAACTTCAGGTCAAGTTCTAGGACAAGTAGTTGTTGGGACATCTTAGTCGCCAAGCGTAGTCCCCAGCACTTTTAGTCGCCCAAAAGTTATGTTATAAATCATAACAAAATATACAGTACAATACATTATATATATATTGTGTTGTATATTTTGTTATGATTTATAATTATCATTATTATATTTTATAATTATTATAAATATATTATATATATATTTTCATTATTATAATTATTATTAGTTTTTTATGTATATATAATATAATATAGTAAGATACTAAAAATTAGCAGCAGAGCAAATAACAGTATTTTCCTCGTATAATTAAGAAAATCAAGTGATACAAAAATTGTATTTTGAACTTCACGCAGTTTTTCCATTCAGGTTTTTCTTACAAAAAATTACTCTGTATCTGTTTTTTTGAATCGGTCAAAATTAGCTTCCGTACCCCTGGGATTTTGAAATTAACATGAGGTTTCAAGTGGGAGAAGCTATATTTTGGAAAAAATGGGTAAAAGCTGTACTTATTATTAACTTTTTTTCAAATTAAAGTTTTGTCACTACATAAGGAATATTTAAGAAGTAATTTTCATCCAATAACTCCTAATTTTGACACTCCTAACCCCCTCATATTGTGCCCGGACCAAAAAATAGCAGTTTTATGTAAAGTTCATGCTAAAGACGGTATTTTTTTGAAATTTTTTCAACAATAATTATTTTCATTCGATGCGTGACAAGTTTCCAAGTTTTTTATAACTAATTTTAAATTATTTAAATATTTTATTACACAGTTTTTTCAGTAAATCGTGAATAAATACTATTTTTCGGAATAAATTATATAGTTGATAAAAGTAAAAAAAAATGTTATTTAACTTATTTTGCAATTGTTTAAACAATTTCTGTCTTATCTTTTTTCCCCACTAAATCTTGAAAAGTTAGTCTTTTCTTATAATAATGACACAATTAACGAATTTTAAGAGCAATATTTTTTTATTATATTTATAATACAAAAAATATAAATATTTATTTTATTCTATTTCGGTTGAAAATTTATATTTTTTGTTTAAAATTCGTCCATTTTGGTACAATATTAATTTCTTTGTTGTTAAAAATACAACTGTTTGGTGGGAAATTAATCTCTTTTGGTCGAGGACCGACGAAAGGAGCGTTATAAACGATTATTCATTATTGTCTTTTAATATTTTGCCATTCCTTTAAAGTTCAATAGACGCTTTTTTATAATAGCGATTATGCGCACATTTTAATTTAAAATTATCTCATTGCAATATTCGAAATCTTTGTCATCCTAGGTCGAAAAAGAACAACTTTTTGACTGCAAAACCTGTGAATTCCTGTACTTGTAAATTCCTGTAGTTGTACTTTTTTGAACATTCTTGTAGGAAATTAAAGATACAATAAGATACAACAATATACAATAAAATACAACATTTGTTCCAACAATAGAAAAAAGTTACTTTCCTGTAATTTATTGTATTTATTTGTAGATGTCTGTAGAAATGCTTTTAGTTTTTTTGTATTTTTTTGTCACCATTTTTCCACCAGGGTTCTTAGAGAAATTTCCTTAAAATATTTCTTCTAGTTCCCAAGTCATAAATTTTTCATATCATCTATTATATATTTTTAATCATTTGTATGGGGAAGGTCTAATAATTCTTTCAATCCTTACAAATAATGTTTACAGGTACAATTATGCTCTTATAACTGTCTGCTCATAAGGAATTGTACTGTTTACGACTTTTACCGAAGCCAAATGTTTGTTCAGTGGGACACGAAATACGAGTCTTTCCCTTTGTATCAGTAAAAATTTCTATTCATAAGATATTTCTCTGAAACTAATATGTTTATTAAAAAAAAAATCGAAAACTACGAAAATCTCATATCTTACATACATTGTCACTACCTCTAACATTTTTTTATTTTTAATTATTGTAATTAATGAATTATTTAATCTCCTAATTACAATTAGAAGAGTAATTTTTCGTCCAGAGAAACATACTGTCCCGATACAACAGTCCAAAAATACAAAAATAAAATAAGATTTTTATGAACCACCCTTGCATATCTTTATAAAGGAAACAATTTGAAAACAATTTGATTATAAATATAATGGTTTTAAATGTTTTTAGTCTCTGATGTTTTTTTATGATTTATAACGTAACGTTTCTACGACTGAAAGTGCTGGGGACTACGCCTAGCGTCTAGATTTCCCGCGACTAGATGTCACGTACCGTCACTCACGTGGGAACAACGTATCGCTCTTATTACGGTGTTGGCCGCGACCTGCCCTGCCGAACGAGAGAAACGTATTATATTCGTGATCGAATTCTCGTCTCCGACCGACTACAACAACACTACCAAGGAGAAGGAAAAGGAGAGGTATGAAGACCTTAAAAGGGAGCTGCAACAACTGTACCCAAAATATTCGGTTAAAGTAATTGTCCTTGTGATCGGTGCTCTTGGAGGTACGAAACTATCACTGGTTCGTTACCTTAAAGCCATACCCACGTGCCAAAAATATGCCGAGACGGATGCAGAAAGCTGTTATCCTTGGGTTGCTTCGCGTCCTCAAGACACACGGGGATTTCGCTAGCTGAAAATTGGAACTCCAATAGCTCGTAATTCATAAGATAATTTTTTTCTGTTTAACTATCAAATACGTTTCCCTTTATTTTCATTGTAGAATGATAATTATATTTAAAGGCCCATTTATTTTGACACCCTAAGCTGGACCTCTCTCCATGATTTGAAATGGAATCGGTCTCTAACAATTTATACTATTTTATTTTTGTAACTAATAATTTCTTGTTGAGTAAAAACTTAATTTACAAAATGTAATAAGATCCATCCTCTGGCGTCTTACTTTAAAATAAAAAAAAACTGGCCAATAATACTAAAAAAAAAAAGTATTTTCTAGATTCTGGAAGGATTGGTATTGCTGGTCAAGCTTTGGGAATAGCACAAGCTTCTCTGGACTGTGCAATGGAATACGCGTCCAAGCGAACTGCTTTTGGAAAGCCTATTATCAAGCTGCAGGCTATTCAGCAAAAATTGGCAGATATGGCGCTGAAGGTTGAAAGTTCGAGGCTTCTAACGTGGAGAGCAGCTTACCTTAAAGATAATAATAAGCCTTATACCAAGGTTCGTATACAATTTTAGATTTCTCTACGTTTCAGTTCAAATGTAGTTATCTTTACGTAATTCAAATGCACGCTTTATACAATTATACATAAATGTATTTCGAATGATGAATGGAGGATTCTATTTAGTTGCAAGACTTGTAAACCTCTCTTCATTAAACTTAATTTAAAAAATATTTCTGTATTCTCTACAGGATAATTATTATTATCCCTTCATTATTATCATATAGATTTTTTATTCTATTTTATTCGTGGATGTCTTATTAATATAATTTCAATAAGATTTGTTTGATACTTCATTAAAAAAAAAAGATTTATAATATCGAACCCTTTTCCATTTCAAATTAGTGATGCATTTCAGACGACTTCGAGAAAATCACCAATCTTTTCGAAATCGACTCGAATGCATCACTATTTCAAATTAATGATGTTCTTTTGTTCAATTTCAAATGCTTTACATTGAAAATTTTCCCTGTTGGAAGATTTTGAATCAAAAGTTTAGTTTTTCAGTGTGGTTTCACTAAACTTGTAACAAAAAAAATTTCCATTTTCACCGGTTCGCAATATTTTTTACCCGGTCACTAAAATAAAAAAATCCAAGTTTCAAAGCATTACAAGTGTATATATTCTGAATTGCTAAGCATTCAAAATAAAACTTTTCAAACTTAGTACTAATTTTTAGTTCAAACGTTGAATAATTTGAATGAACAATTAGAATTTAAAAGCCTAAAAAAATATACAACTCTAAATGAGAATCACATTAAAATTTTTCAATTACAATTTTAGGTAATATCAAAAATGACATTAGAACTGATTGGATAGATGTTTCAACTAAGAATTACGTAAAAATTTCCGATAAAAAAATCACTGATTTTCACTGTTCAAAATTGAACTTGTTTAATATTTTAACGTGTATCAGCTGATAGATTATTCAATCTTCAAGGCTTGCGGTCATATTTCCTTATATTTTTTCAACAGGAAGCCGCGATGGCGAAAGTCTCATCCTCAGAAGCCGCAACATTCTGCTCCCATCAATGCATCCAAATTTTAGGGGGAATGGGCTACGTAAGCGATATGCCAGCCGAGCGTCATTATCGAGATGCCCGCATCACTGAAATTTACGAAGGAACCTCAGAAATACAAAGGCTCGTTATAGCCGGAAATCTAATAAAAGAATTTAATTTATAACTCAAATTTTAATAATGATTTAAAAATGCAATAAGGTCATATTGACTCAACTCGATAATGTTTAAAGCTACTATATTTTTATTATCACACCATATTTTTCTATGCTATAAGGAAGAAATAAATTTTATATGTTATTATCTTCTCGTTTTATTAGCTTCTCCACCTCGTGAATCTCCATCTATGTATATCTATATCTTCATGTATTACATAAATTTTGTACACACACAAATATATATATATATATATAAATATATATGTGTGTATTTCTGGGAGTTCACTATCAGCCCTTTGGCAGCGCTACAGGGTGATCACTGCATTACCACCCTGTTTAACATGAGGAACAACTAATCGCTAACTATCGTAATTCTTTAGGACAAAAGTAGTCATAGTTGTTATCACATACAATGAAATTCAAACGCCAGGAATTCAGCCACGTATTTATCTAGTTAACATTTTTAATTCTATCCACATATCGACGTGATAAATTTACCAATAAAAAATAAATCACGATCTCGCCACGATGCTATCGCAAATATAAAATATTCTAGTACTTTATATATTTGTAGAAGACGCGCGCGCCTTTACTTTGTGCAAATGACAAACAAATAATGCTTTGTAAAAAGACAGAGTTGAGATCAAACCTCTTTTAATTTGCGATTGATTTCCCTGCTTACGAAGTAGGTTTTAAGCACAAAGCGGTTTTTTTCTGGGCACGGAACTTAGCTATAAAGAAGAAAATGCAGAGAGGTAAAGATTTAATTCATTAGATTATACGATATTATTTTTCACGCAAAACTTCCACTTGAATTTCATTGTACGATTAGTTTATATACAATAGTACATCCTTAAGTCATTCACTCCTGTCATCAAAATTGAAATAGCCTAACTTCCTTTCTACATTCATGTATGTATATGCTATCACTTCACTAGCTTCACACATAGTAATAATTAGTATCTGCAATTGGCATTGAACATCTGGTAAATCACTGAACATCTGAGATAGTTTTCTTGTCGAGTCTAGCGCAAAATCTACCCTTTTTAAATGACGAGGCTCTCTTAAATGCAACAACTCGTGTTTTCTGCTGCAGTTAATTAAAATAAAAGTAAGGCTGCGTCGAAGCTATTATAAGTTCCCTCGTAATATAAGTTTGAAATCACAAGGGGCTCTTATTACAATTGATAAATTACTCCTAACGTCTGTGAATGCAAGTGCACAAACGCTGTGATGTACAAGCATGTATACTGTAACTTAATTAATTATTTTCTCACTAGGTTGCTACGTCGAAAGGAAAATAAGTGCTTCATTGACTGCTTAGTTTCTTCGATTTATATCTTCATAACCTCCTACTACTACTACTACTACAACTACTACTATCGTTATACCTTAACACTTTCAGAATTAAAACAGTAGTTTTACGGTTTATATCACGACTATTTCATACTTTTTTGTTTGCCTCTGTCTTTAAATCACTCATTCAACAAACGTTAATAGCTATTATCATTCAACTACTACTCTATCAATTGTTAAGAATCAATTATCTATACTGAATTTTGTCGAGCCTTTGTGTATCATTACAGCCGAAATTTCTCGACTTCTCACTTCAATAATAATAATAATATAATAAAGTTACTATTTGACTGTAGGTACATTTATCTAAAATGCTTGTAAAGATAAATAAATTAAAATAGTAAGTAATACAGTAGACACTGAATCTAGACAGATAAATTCTGCAGTGTCCCTCCCGATCGAGCTGGATCGAAAATGGCATTGAATTTATGTACGTGTATGTATTATTTGTGTTTCTTTTTTTCGAAGAAAATTGGTTTAACCTTATTAAGCGGTACCTATCAAAGCCTCAATCCTCGGCGCGCATGCCTCGCACCTCTCCTTGGTGTCGTTGCTGCAAATAGAAAACAATAATTAAACTCTTTGTAACATATATTAATAGAATTTGTTAATTTCCTAAGTTGCTACCAGTGTTCGGCAATAATGTGTTATCGATAACGATACATTTTTTAGTAACGGCAATACGTTAATTATTTTTAAAAGTAAAGGTGACGTTAAAGCTTTACTATTGTCGAATAACGGCAATATAAAGTATCGCCCGTTACTGTGCGTTACTTTATACACTTTTTTAATAGTATTTGTACTGCGTTAGAAAAGTCATGATAACCTATCAGATGACACATTTTCTGAATTTTTTTTATAATAACATTATTGGACTAACATCTAAACTTTTTTTTAGCAACACCCATCCCGAAAATGAGGACTCCCAATCCTCTAAATGATGTGCAAAGTGCGTCAATCCAACAGACTGTGCGAGAATAATATTGACGCATGCGCACTTTGAATCGACGCAATGGATGCGAATGCGTACTTTAAAAGATAATTAAATTTGCACACCAAAAAAATAAAAATATTCTTAAAATTTGTTTTCAAACTATAAACAAATTTAGCTGAAAACCACTATACGGGATCGAAAATTAGGTGAAAGTGTAAAAAACTGCAAAACGAGGGGTTAACAACTCGTGAAGTCACTGAAATCAATTGAAGTCAGTGTACAATCCATTAGTCGAGTTGTGAACCCCTGGCTGCTAAATAATTTTCTCGGATGGTTGTTGCAAAAAATAGCGAGTGATACACGTGTGTACAGACAATGGCTACTCGTGTCATTAGAGCATTTGCCTTCAGTTCTTCGAACTCGTCTAAGTTTTATTAACCTCTGGCTCCTACTGCAAATGTACTTTTCGTCGGCAATCGCCTCTTTTTCGTAAGAGTATCACAAATATACACATACATTTTCTCATGAAAATGGTCGTGGAGTGACCATAACAATCAATCTTGAACTAAAAATTCGAATATCTTCTGCTTCTCATAATACAATCCATCAATAAGCCTTTTTAAAAATTTTGTTTACTTGAATAAAAAAAATTACAAGCTGATAGTATTTGCAAATTAGTGAAAATGGGCAAATAAAGAAAATAATTAAGGGGCCGTTCAAAAAATGTGTATCACTTTTTTTCTGAAAATTGTGGCCCCCCCCCCCCCCCACGTAACGTAAATTTTTGTTTAATTTTCAATTTCACCAATACAATAGTAACTATTTTTTTCTACAACGGGCAATCACTAAGAACACTATTTTTTAAAAGTAGAATTTAATCATTTTTTTCTAGGAATTTCCGGATGTTTTGTGTGGAAAATATCTTAAAAATCCAATTATCTCTTTGAAAATTAAGACCGAGAACTACATAAAAATTTACCCTGTCCAATTCTTCTTTCGTATTCTCCTCGATTGCTCTAATATCCTCCATCGTAAGACCGTACCAGCGATCAATCCAGCAAAACACCTGTCGATGGAAACTGGTAAATAAGCGCCTTTCGGAATTCTGAATGAAGTTTTCCACTCGCGTCTGCAGGCCAAACCATTTGAACTCGCAGGTGACAAGTTTATAGCAAGTCATCACTGGCTGTACATTATTTTTCCAATCCTTAGTATTAAGAGGCCCTCTGCCCGTCTTCAGGGACTTAAACTTCATTGGGTCCTCGTCTTCTTTATAATCCGAACTAGCGATTGAATCATTTGCTATATCTATATTTACCACATCTCTAACCTTGAGCTTTTCTGGAGGTAGTTCGTGCACCTGTAATATCCGACAAAATGTATTCTATTAACCACTTATTCGGAAAGATTGATTAAGCCGGTTTCCACCAGTGTTTACAAAACCACGCAGCAGAAGTCTTTTTCACACCTGTCACCGTTAATGTCACTTTTTTCGCAATTCAACTTTTATAATATACTATGCGTTAGGTATGTTTGAAACGAACCTCATAATCATAATCTCTGTTTACAATTAAAAAGAAGATTAAAGTAGAAAATAATATACAACAATATATATATATATATATATATATATATATATATATATATATTCTAACAATTTTATCTTAAATTTGGATTTAAATTATACATTAAACATTAAATTAAAATCAGAGGGTTGCCGCGACAGTCTTTAGACCAGTGGCAGCGATTTGAGCATTTTTCATCCGCGGCGTATAGCCACTGTCTTTGCTTCTAAGCAGCGTGACATTAGCCTTTAGTACTTCTATGATATACAGATAGGAAAATATCAAAATAATAAGTAGGAACAAAAGATGAATTAAAACATAATATAATTTTTTGAATAGCTTCATTTAAAAAAAAAAACCCTCTCTTTATTGAAAAGCCGTTGTACTTTTCTTTATAAATTCCCTACATTAAAGGACGATTTGATCCTAACTGATATTCTATCAGTATGCCGAAAAAAATCTAACTAAAAAAAATCTATTCAGTTCAATTTGGACATTATTCAATTTTAATCTATTCGCACGCCCAAGTTTATTTTTAATTGGTATCAGTTCGGATGTCCAAATAAAACTTTTCAAAGCACATATTAAGTTCCAAAGCCAAATCGATACAATTCGAACATTATTTGAGTTTAATCTATTTGGATTTCTGAGTTCGTTTTAAAACTATTTTCAGTTCGGACTTTCAAAACGATCTTTCCAGATCGCGTACTAAGTTAGTATGTCTATTCGGTTCAATATGGATATTATCAACTGTATTCTATTTGGATTTCCGAGTTCATCGTCAACTGACCTCAATTCTAAATTCAATTCTTTGAATCTTGAACTATGTTCCTATATCAATTTGGTTCAATTGAGAGTTAGCACGTCGAAGTGCCGAATTTGAATCAGTGACAGCGTAACCGTCTAATTAAAATATATACGCTTCGAATATTTAAATTAACCAAGTAGACAAATATTTTTCATAAGCTTGTCTAGTCGTCCTGAATTTTCGGGACGAGTAGTCCATCCCCTTTTCCAACTCCCCGAATTTTTCGTTGTGCAACGTAAAATGCTTGATGAAAGAATTAATATTAGGACTTTTCTGCGGTAGTGTATATGAATGTTTTTCTTCTTCGATCTGAATGCTCTACATAAAAAAACGTGCATACAAGAAAAGCAATACCTGCATTTGGATGTAGCCAAAATGTTGTGAAATTTGGACTTTGGCATTTTTTTCATGGAACATTCAAAACAAACTGAAGCATTTTTTTCACTATTTCGCGTCCAAAATGGAACGAAAATTGTGATTTTAGAGTTTAGGAATCATATAAATACTGTATCTTTAGGACACTATATAATAAATTACTACCATGCAAAGCGTTCAAGTTAAAAATTCGTCGCCCTAAAGTTATAGTACGCCATGTCCCTCAACTGTCAAACTGAGAAAATGAAGTTCAAATTTTAAGCATAATATACTTTGCGAAAACGTATTCATATGTCGAAATAAGTTTATCGGTCAAAAATAATGCGTGATCAAGAACATATTAACACAAATTTTAATACTATTATGAATGTGTTTTAGGTGATGTGGAAAGTTGGGTTTGGACATGGCGTAATATGAGATTCAAAAAATTCATTTTTTCTCAGAATTATAGTACGTCATGTCCACAAAATATTTATAAATGAACTATTCATGATGAAATTCTCAAGTAAAAAGTTTAACAGAATGATAATTTACATTCTTCATTTGTATTATATACCTCTAATTAAATGAGTTACTACCAAATTATTGACTTTTGAGTAATATTCCGATGGTTACTTTTAAGGTTAAATATATTTTTGAAAATTCTTATTTCTCAAATTGAACTTAGGTTATCCATATAAAATATGCAATACAAAGTTGGCAGTTTTTCATTTATTGCATTGAAAAAAAGGACATGGCGTGATATGATTCTAACTTTGGATTAACGTTACTATTTTGATTAATAATTGTAATGGCTGAGAAAATGAATTACAGGAAAAATGTATTAAAGAACAAAGCTTAACACTAACCAAGCCTAAAAATAATAATAGTTCAAAAATTTCAAAAAGTGGACATGACGTAGTATAACTCTGGGGTGACGATTGTAAACTCGAAATTTCATCGGTTCTTAATTAAAGTTTAGTACTTTGCCCTAAAAAAATAAGGGCACCTTTAAAAGCACATTTTAGGAAGATGATTATTGACAACTTTTAATAATAGTCTGTACAAAACCAATACATAACATAGAAAAAGGTTTCGCGGTTTATTCAACTTTCTTATTTTATTGAGAGCCATCATAAAAGTGTAACCGAATGCAGTAATACGAAAATCATTTGATGCACATTTTTCAACATTTTTTCAACTTACGAACAATAACAATTCTTGTTCTTATGTAACAACTTACACGGGAAATGTAATGGATGATTATTTTTAAAGTGATTTTGTTCAAGCTCTACCATAAAATGTGTCACCGAGTGGAACCAAACGTCAGAGACAGACTTTTAAGCTTCTATCTTCAATTTCTCGATTTTTGTGCGCGAATTTGTATTAGGGGACATGTCCCCGAATGGAAATTTAAGCTATATTTCAATTTCCAATTTCTGAAAAAAAAGAAATAAACTAAATCTTTGAAATATTGCTAAGAACTACAAAAAACTACTCCTAGCAAATACGATTTTTCACTCTGGCTCGAAACCACAAAAAGTGCAGATATTGCATTTCTTTTATGAACTGCATAACGTTCTCTGCATTGTAAACTTACATTGTGCTGGTTACCGGTGTCGGCAATGTGGAATGATTCTATCATAATAATGAACTTATCTTTCATATATCCAGGATTCTGCAAAAAGAGAAACGTCAATTAGAAAAAGGGTAAATAATCGTGACAATTAAAAATAGGGCTGTCCATTATAATTGATCAGTTACATACAGTTATAACAGTTTTGCAATATGGATAAGCATTCCAGGCTTCCTCGTGTATTTCTAAAGAGTTCTTGGGAAGTAAGATACGAATGAAGCCAGGCACTTTGCTTGCTAAATGATATATCTTGTAAGTATATTGCCCTGACGAATATTTTCCTCCAAGCAATGGGTAATCCTTAAATGGTTCATTTTTCAGCACCTCGATTCCTTCTCCTCCACCTGTATTATTTTTACTAGCCTCCGCCACAGAGTATAACTGCGCTACTTGATACTGAAAAAAACAATTCAAAATTAAAGCCATAAATATTAAACAATTAAACTGACTTTAATAAATTTTGATGAAAACGTTCTAAAATTTAAATAAATTGTACATTTGAAGCAAAACCCCGTAAAAAGTGAGTAATTTGAATTTAAACGATAGGAGGTTCATAAATTTCGAATTCAAACTTTAAAAATAATTAAATAAAAGATTGGAAACTTTTCAAGTAACAATTTGAACAATCGTAAACTTAAAATTAAATGTTCAATATTTTAAAATAAATTAGAAGTTTTCAAAGTTTTCTGACATTTAATGTTGCAAGCGTACGCAATAGAGCAATTTTAAATGAAAACAACATCAGAAATTGATCAATTTCAAAACGATTTCTTAAAACATAATAAATTGAAATATTAAAGTGGTCAAAGTTAAGGAATCTAAAATTTTGAAGACTTGAAAATAAACAATTCAAAAATTTTCCAACCTTAAAATTAAACAACTTTTCATTTAGAGCGGTCAAATTGATATACTTAGAAATTGTACAATTTTAAAATTATTTTCCTAATGTTATAATTTTCTTATAATAATCGCTGATAAATTGCAGATATTAATTTCGTCTATAATATAATACTTAGAATTATATCACTCGTATTCACTGCCAACGAAAAATATATCTTCGAATTAATAAAAATATTAAATTTCACTGCATTTCTGCCAATAATAACTGGAATTTATTTTTGATGATGCATATTATATGTATGTAGCAGATTCTTTCAATTAAAATTTAATTCAATTATCACTCACTGATTGAATTATAAGCTTCACTGCTCAAAAGTTCAATTTAAATTCAGTTCATTCTCGAAGAATACGTTCAGCTTTCAGTTCGTTTTAGATTTATTACTACAAATTTTTTAACCAAGAATAATATTACTTAATTTTAATGAAATAATATTTATTTAGTTTTTAAATTAAATCTGATTTCAGCTGCCTTTACGCCATATTTTTGAAACAAAAAAATATTCAGCAATGAAAACTGAATGCAATTTCGGGTTTCCAGTGGAACCTATTGATTTTGATTGACACAGAATGCAGGTCCCTTCACAAGAATTATTGCAAGCTCCAAAAAAATAATTCAACACTCTACAGTTCAAAATCAATTTTGGTGAGAGCCATTCTATGTACAACGCACATTTTGAATTGGTGAATATTGTATTAATTTTTATCAGAGTCAGCATTTATGTATGATCCATTTATGGTAAAACTTGAAAAAAAAGATTTTATTTTTTGAGTTTTGACTACATCTAAGGCCGGTTGGACCTCTGCGTGGCTCTGTACAAGGTCAGAAAAATATTTTACACCGAAAGTTTTCGAACTTTTTTTTTAAATGTGGATCACCGAATATTTATTTCCGACTCATACAATACAGTTTGAAGTATATTAATTTCAATAAATAAAGTTTAGGTTTACAATTTTTTAAAATCTTGCGCACCTTTCCCCTCCGGATAAACCGAGAACACAAGATGGCATCCCTACT
The DNA here is from genome assembly GCA_932178445.1 of Andricus quercusramuli. Classification (NCBI taxonomy): domain Eukaryota; kingdom Metazoa; phylum Arthropoda; class Insecta; order Hymenoptera; family Cynipidae; genus Andricus; species Andricus quercusramuli. Next base: position 57,291 of record CAKNXH010063938.1, on the reverse strand, counting down.
TTGAACAATTTTAAAAATTGGTTGCTTCCAATACTCAAAAGCTGTTGCAAGTTCACAGAGATTGAAGTTTCAAGGTTCTAAGGACTTGAAAATTTAAACTTGAAAAAAATACTAATACATACAGTTGCTCTCCAATTCAATCTGAACAACAAATCAACTTCGTCTCATCTCAAAAAGAAACTTTTAAAATATAGAGACCTCAGTTTTGAAGGTCAAATATTTGAGAATTTCAAATTCTTATCAAGATAAAAAATTAGAGAAATGACGAATCAGAGGTAAGCTAATTGAAAAGGTAATTTTCTCTATTAAACGGAAAAAAATGCTTTCGGTTCAGTATTTGTAAATCATTGTTATAAAACTTGTCAAGAATAAAATTATACGTTTGATATCAGAGATAAGTTACAAGTGCGTGCTAATTTTTGAAATTAAAAAAACATCCATCTCATAAATCTTCATAAGCCCCCAACCTATTTTCGTGCTTCAAACTGCCATTTTTCAGCTCTTACAAAATTAATAAACCCACAGGTGACTGATTATACGTTATATCGCAAACGAAAAAGACTGCTTAGATGATTTCAGTGAGTTGCATTTCTGGAAAATCACGAGGTATCATTTACCACGTATTGCACGTAAATGTTAAAAAAATTTTACACAAGTAGATCTGACATTAAAGAATAATTATATGCAGTTTGAATAACTCACCTCTTCCACGGTGAGGGGCAGGGTGACACGGCTGAAACAGAAAATAAGGGGAAAAGAATATTAATGAGAAGAAAATAATATTGTGAGCGATCTGTCAAAAGTAGAGATGATTGCAATGGTAGGTGGGTGGCCTTGAGTCACGTTTTTGTTAGAATCTCCAGAGAATTTCTGTACATAATGTGTCTGACGTACAAAATCGTGGCGGTTCGCAACGTGTTCAAGGCGACACGTATACGCATTGATTGCAGCAATGAGGGAAAAATGGCCTTTTTGGGAAGCGAAATCGGATTTTCTTAATAGTTCTCCCCTCCCTCGATGATGAACGAGGGTTGAGGACACGCACCCCTCCCTCGTCCATACAAAGCCACCCGCCGTTAAAGATCAGTAACGATACCCTTGATCTGCCTTTAAATTTTCAACTAACGATCGCGTATTGATTCTCATTGTCAGGAAATTCAACAGAACAAGCAAGCAAAAATACTCACAATTCCTTGATGAGCATTTTAGTCAGAAGCCAGATGAGCACATGGATTGGCGTATTCCAAGTTCGCTGGGGACACACACCACCCTCACTTTCGCAAAACTGTTCGCTTGCCTTAATCTACCCACACTTACACCAACGTCCTGTTCTCACTTCTCACTTCCCAAGCAACGAACTAAGTACTGACACGAACTGTACTGTGCCACGGCTGCTAGAAGCCACACGTATCTACTATCTATCTATGCATGATCCAAGAAGCATGGTCTCGCCACTTGGGGGTACGAAATACGCTCAAGCCGCGTCTCGTACAGCGGAAGACATCTTGGTTACCATGACAACGCAGAGACGCTTTCCTAACTACAATTGAAATGTTTTCGCGTCATGATGTAGCACAGCGTTTCTCAAACTTATATACTTAAATGTAGATAATAAGAATGTAGTTAATACCTGTTTTAATTCTTGAAGATACATAGTTTTACATGTAATAGAAATTGTAAATTTGAAACTATTTTATCCCTAAAGGATACTCGGGATCACTGAGAAACCATGGACTTTCAGATTGTTTTCAGATTGTCTCCTTTCTTTTTCAAGTATTTTCATCGGATAGTTGGATTGTCATAGAGGTTTTGGAGCTATTTTTTTCTATTTATATTTGGAGGTGCATTAAATGGTGATGTCGTAATTGCAACAACTTGCTTTTTCAGCATTAAAAAATAAAAAAATAAAGTGCCAGTCATTTAATGCGGGCCCCTGCATGTTGGCAACCCGCTTGAAGCCGTCATTAGCAGACTGCAATGATAAGCACATTATTTTTGCATTTTTTTACGCTGAAAAACAAACTTTTTGCAATTACAGCACGACCATTTAACGTAAATTTTAACGCATCATTATAATTGCAAAAGTTTACATATTTATTTTGCTTCTTTTAATAATTATAATGCCATACTACTTTACCATTACTTTAGCATTACGCTGTAGCGTAATGCTTGCGTTCGGCTGGTCCGCCAGGGCAACTAGTACAAATTATTTATAATGATTTCTGTAGTAAAAATCACAATACAAGAAAATTGTTCAACTGTCATCGTTCTTTTCAGAATCGATAGCGTAAATAGTATGGGCTTATAATTCTCCAAATATGCTGCAAAGAAGCACTTAAATTTTTAAATAGCACGCTCTTTCACATTTCATACTCGTTATCAATATAAGACATATTTTTCTAATTTTCATTTGAGCTTTATACGATTAGTTATAAGACTGTTTTCGAGTTTTTTCTGCAATTAACACTTGCAGCGTTGAACCTGCTTTAAACTTCCCGCTTGACGTCCCTTTAAAAATGTCTTCCGCTGTACGAATTCCTACGGGCCATTTGATTGGTTCACTTTTTTTTAGATGCGCGTGGCGAGACCATGCTTCTTGGATCATGTATCTATGGTTGAGGCTGACTCATACACGTGTGCTTTCCCCCTCACTTTGCTCTTTGCAACTGGCAAGGCTGGCAAGCTACGATGCGTTTCGTGACTTGCTTGCGTGCCGTGATGTCCCTTACAGTTGCAGTTACGTGAGTTGCGACGCAAGACGTCATCCGAATCCTAGCGATTTTGTCTCTTCTAGTCTCTTAAGGTGGAGTCCCATGTGGGCAGAAAACGTCGGCGTAAAGCAGAAACTAATGAGAGTGAGAGAGACGGACATATCTAGTTGTCTCTTCCACTCTCATGAGTTTCTTGCTTTACGCCGACGTTTTCTGCCCACATGGGACTCCACCTTTAGAGTTTAGGGTCGGTATTCACTTGTCCGAAATTTCATTTTCCCAAAACTCATTTTGCCGAAAAAATCACTAGATTACTAGCCGCCTTCGAAACAATTGATAGATGGGCTTCTGCTTGCCCGTCAAATTTGGTGCAAAACCGCAAATCACCAGACATTACAGACAATGACTGTGTTCAAGAGATTCTCTGCTGTGTTTCTGTGGATTACTACGAGACTATCATTGGCTGAATTATCTAGTGATTTGACGTTTTGCGCCAAGACTCAAGGTGGAGTCCCATGTGGGCAGAAAACGTCGGCGTAAAG
>CAKNXH010063938.1:32622-49038 GCA_932178445.1 Andricus quercusramuli | reverse complement strand
AGTCAATGTACAGGACTTTGGTCTCCTTATGTCTATTCTCCATGTTTATACCATTTATTGGATGATAAAACTCAATATAAAAAACAATTGATAGATGGGCTTCTGCTTGGCCAATTAAAATTGGCAAGCAGAAGCCCATCTATCAATTGTTGCGAAGGCGGCTAGTAATCTAGTGATTTTTTTGGCAAAATGAGTTTTGGGAAAATGAAATTTCGGACAAGTGAATACCTACCGTTTTAAACAATCATTTTTGTCCTATTTTTGCAAGCGCGCTGATGTAGGTACTTACATCATTTCGATTAGTCGAAAAATAGCAGATATTTTGAACGTGATTTGAACGAAAAATTTGAAACATTTAAAAATCGACTAGTATTCAGCTCAGAGACTTCTATTAATTAAAAATTAGAGTTGACGGTATATCTTTTCATTGAAAACGATGAACATGATCAATATGAGACAAACTAGGGCAAACATAAAGAAATAAATAAAGTGAGGTTAGTACGACTAAGTACGACGTGTGAAAGCACCATAAAGACCATCATAAAGCATGAATGTTTGTCCTTCTTTGCAGCACGTGTTTAAAGGTTCACCGTCCGTCGCGACTTTTAAAAAATACAGCCGGAAATGGCGGAGAGTGATTGATTCTTAAATCATGTCGACTTTTCGTTTCGTCGATCCTGAATTGTGTTAAATCTCTTGTGCAATAATGTGTTCAGTTCGCGAAACGGCAGTGGAGAAAAGAACTATCCGCGTGACCTGCCATTCCGAAAGTCCGGTCGGGCGAAATGGCTCCTTAAAAAATACATAGGAATGGAACGGATCGCCCAACATCGCGTTCTCCACGACACACGTTAAATCTAGGCGGTTACCCTTTGCATCCGATAATACTCGCGAAAATAATCAAGTTAATTAGAACCTCCAGTAAAGAAGAGATTGACTCTCATCTTCAGTAGCCTTGCAGCTGGTTCTCGACAAAAACGCAAGAGAAAAGGAAAAGAAGATAAATAAGAGATCCATGGAAAGTGAGAGGGAGTGAGACAAAGTCGCAGCTGACAAGCGAATATCGATAAAGTGCAGAAAAATACAGGCGAAAGGAGACAGAATGGATGAGTGCATGTTAAATGACCTTTTGGAGTGCTCCGTATGTTTAGAGCGTTTGGACACTTCCAGTAAAGTTTTGCCTTGCCAACACACATTTTGTAAAAAATGTCTGGAGGAAATAATCAGCACTCATCGGGAACTTCGGTGTCCAGAGTGTCGAGTTCTAGTCGACATCAAGGTAGACGATCTGCCCCCGAATGTTTTACTAATGAGAATTTTGGAAGGAATGAGAAATGCAACTCCGAAAGGAATAAAGATCCCTTCGAAGAGTCTTAATGGTCCTCAGCGTCTGTTTGGTGGTCATCAAGTCGCCCCTGCACCAACAATTAACACCAATCAACCAGTTGTTCTTGCTGCAGATCCTTCGCGACATACTAATGTTGCTGCAAAGCAAGTTCATCTTCATAATCAACCCTACGGGCGTGCCATTTATGACTACGTGTCGAAGGTGCCAGGGTGCGTTTCTTTATTTTATTTCATAACACATTTTTGGCACGAGATGATTTTATGCAGCTCTTTTCAGCAAAACAGACACGACTCAGGTCATTGTTGAATTTAGATCATTGAATCGGTTTGATAATCACATTCCTAAGGGAGACAGATGTATTTAACCCTTTTGAGAGCAGTCAGGTACGAATTTGCACCACCTGCTTTGTTATTTATTCTTCTGTGTATCGATTGGGCCTGACCTATACCTATCTGTCTCTATCACGAAAGAAAGTTTTGTTTTCTCTTCTATCGTAGTCTCAAATTATAACTGTTAGTGTTATTATATCAATGCCAACATTTAAATGTACCTGAATGTTACCGTTCGATTGAAACCATTTTGAACTTTAAAGTTTAAACAAATATTCGGTAAAACTGCATAAAAGGTCGATCATCTTCGGTTTTGTAAAAACTCACATATTTTATGTATTTTTTTATGCTGAACATGAATCTACCCGAAAAAAAGTGTCGCTCTCTTCCCGGTTTCGAGATATCGGGATTTTTCTATCGGAAATTTCGACTTTTTTTAGGTCGTGGCTATGTTTACCGAAATTTCGGTATACATAGCTGCATTTTTACGGTACTTGTAGACACTCCCTATTACGTATTTGGATTGAAAGCATTTAATACATAATACATATTTTATATTAATTTTTCGAGATTCGAGATTCGTTATTTATGTCGTAGAACGGGGAAATTTTGAAAATAATTTTAATTCTAATTTATAAGAAGGGAATTTACAAAAAGCAAACTTTGTTCCAAGTTTAAATTTGAAAATTCCTTGTTCCAAATCAAAATTTGTTTGAATTAAATCTTATTTTTTCAAATAAAAATTTGCCAGAAGTTGAAACATTCCTCTTTCAAACTTTTGAAAAAGAGAGGTACTATATTTCTGAATTATAATAGAAAATGTTGCAAATAAATATAATTCTGACTTTAAATAGGGAATTTTTGGAAATAAATGTAATTGTGGTTTGGAACACGGAATTTCCGTAAAGAATTATAATTTAGACTTTGGGACAGGGAATTTCCGTAAAGAATTTCCTTAACAAATTATTATTTGACTTTGAACAGATAATTTTTGACATGGAACAGAAATTCTGGAAAGTAATTTTTATTTTGATTTAAAAGAAGATACTTTGAAAGATATTCCGGTTCAAATTCAGAATTATAATTCTTTTTCAAAATCCTCTGTTCCGAATCAGAAATCTTTTAAATTTTGTAAAATGATTAGAAATCTCTTCCAATATTTAATAATAGTTGGAAATCATTTAAATCTTTTAAAAGAAATTAATATCTGACCAGGAGAAAACCGGAAAATGACCGTGAATTTAAAATCATCTATCAGGTAGAAACCCTGTCGAATCAAAACTCCTTGTCACAAGTGGAGGTCAGCTTTATTAAACATGACTTAAATATATGAAAGAATATGAGTCTTAAACTCTTAATTGAGATCATGTAGGAAAACTCTTGTTCTCCAGAATTGAGCGCTGCTTTCTCTGGAATATGAGAACCCGACTTTGGCGAAAAGCTTCAATTAAGGGTTTTCCTACTATCCTATGAATTATAAAATATGCTCTACGTTTAAGCCACCTTACATCCACGTGTTTCAGTCACTGCCTTCCGACAATGACAGCGTCGCACAATGAAATGAATCACTGATGAGGGCCCCTATTCGCAGCCGAAATGTTTGATAATATCAAAAATCTGATAACATAAGTAGATGCCATTGAAAAAATATTATCATATTTTAACTACTTCAAATTGGGATGCCGCAAAAATGTGAACTAGCACAAGGGCTTGGCATTTTTTTAATTAATTTTTTTTGTGCGCAAAAAGGATTTTACGATTGTTTTATGGAGTTCAAAACAATGAGTAAATGATAAAATAATTATCGAAAATAAAGACTTTCGGATGGAATGTTCCGCTCCCAATACAGCTTTGATTCAAAGCAGGAATAGGCCCTAATTATCTAAAAACAGTTGTAATTCTAAAATTTATGGAGTAAAATGAGGCAATTCAATTTTGAGTTTGGGTCCTGGTTTCAACGGCCTTAATGAAAACAGTTTTAACAGGAAACATGTTTTTTCAATATATATGATGAAAATTCCATCTGAAATTCTTTATTTTCGATAAATATTTATTTGTACTATTAACTAATTGTTTTAAACTCAACAAAACAATCTTAAAATCACTTTTAGGTCTAAATTAAAATGCATCTAAAAAATTCGACCTGCTTGAATTTGCGACTCAAAAATCCCTTCGGTAATGAGTTCTATACCATTTGGATTATGCTGCGACTTTTGGCATGTGGAACGCCACGGTCGCAAGGACATTTTTCATCGTACTGAAACGTTGGATGAGAATTTTTTGCTCGTGACACGTGCATGATTTCAGCCTTCTTCCATGCCTATGAAGCGTGGCAAAAGTTTTACTTTATAGTTGCTAAGAGTGACTGCATTTTTATGTTTCTTTTTTATTTATTTAGAAATGCCCGTAAGTCTTTCAAGTATTGCGATTAATGGTGTATATTTCACTCCAACTAAAGCCAAAAATTTTGTTTAGTAACAAAGTTTAAATTTTTCGTATAATTTTTCAGTGATATCATTTTATTTAAGACTTTCAAATTCATTAAAACTGGTCATAAATACATTTCGACCATTTTCTCACGAATAATAGGCTTCATTTGTTTTTTAGAACCAACTAAGAAAGCCTTGTCAAAGATTGCTTGCTTTCTCATATTTCAAATTGCAGAAAATTTGTAATTACTTAAACAATTTTTATAACCCAATGCGCATTTTGACCATTTCTTCATAAATAGACCTTTTTGCGGAATAAACTAGGATGCCTTTTCATGAAAAATATGTAAAAATGTGCTTTTTTCTATAAAAGTTGTTTATATAATTAAATGTTCAGCAATTTAAAAAACATAAAAGCAAAGAGTCCCTGGCAAGACATTCCTAGTTGATACCGCAAAAAAATGAGGCCCATTCATGAAAAAATTAACAAAATGTTGCTCGTTACATATGGAAGACATACGACCATTTATCAAAAAAAAACATCAACATCAATTTTTTTTTTTCTTTCAATGAAAGGTAAAATTATAAAGAATTTTCATATTATGGCTAGAAAAAAGAAAAAAGTGGAATACTGACGAAAAATTGCATTCAAAAATATTTTGTGCTTTTTTTGGTCAAAATTTTTAAGACAAAATTTCTTAATTATGATATATACCTCCAAGTTTAATCAGAATTAAATTAATGTGGTGGCGAAATTCAACATGGCGTAACTCCCGTAATTAAAAAAAAATTAAAAAATGCTTTGGGCATCAAATGTGTCTTATATAACACTAGAATTTCACAACGTTTTATTAAAATCGAACTACCACTTTCAGATCCTGATATTTCTGACGTATACTGGCAAAACATTTTTGGTAAATTATCAATTTACCACGAATTTTCCAAAATTTCCTAAATTCATATTGAAAAAAAAAATAAAGTTTCAAAAATTTCTCCGTATGAGCCTAAATTATGCATGTGCTACAAAAAACGTGTGAAGTCATGCATTTGTACAATTTTTAAAATTATGTTTAGTTTTCTAAAATAGGTATTTAGTTGCTTATTATAGTTATGGTATTTTGCAGTTTAAATTTAGACCGTGGCTACGTGTACCAGGATTCGGTACAAATAGCTGGATTTTTTCAGTACAAATAAAGGTATCTGCAAAAGGGCTATTTGTACAGAAATTTCCGTGAGTATAGCTAGAATTTCTCGGTACGCGTAGACACTTCCTTAAATTTATAAGAAAGGATTCCTTAATCCACTAGACGAAATTCCTATTTCATTCATAGTGTATCTAAGAAAAAATCGTTTTACATATTTGTCAATAATTATGATTGAAGCTGCATAAAAATACATTTTGAAATAGAAAAGTTTAAATTTTTGACGCGTTAATAGATTTACGATTTTGGAAATATTTAAAAATACAATTAAATTTTTTTTTAATATTTCAAGAAATTTAAAAATAATTCATGTTCAAACATTTTTTCAGAATTAAAGTAGATTTTGCTCGCCAAATGCAAATATATTATTTTTTTTCTTTTGACGAACATTACATTTTATGTACCGGGATTTTTTCCCGAAAATTTTACTGAGTAACCTGTTAAATTAATTTCATTGTCATGTTTATTCGAACTACAATTTTGTGAATAAAGCATGAAAAAAATAAGTGTGACTTCCGATGAATTGAAAACTTTGGTTAGCTTGCAGTGATTCAGGCTGGGATACAACTTTGCAGAAATAGGATAAATGAAGCGAATTTGTCTATCTAAACCCATTTAATTTCGTCTCTTATACTTTCTTTTGCATTTTCGTTTTTATTTTCGGCTCATACTAGACGAGATAACGTTAATTGTCGATACTAATTATGTCATTATTTTGCTAGTCTATACTATCTTTTAACTTAGAGAACATACTGGTGTATTTTCATTAATTGTACTTAATTTTTTGTCCCAGGGAAACTCTCCCTGGGCCTTAATAAACTCTAAATTAATGAGTAAAAGTACACAAGAAACGTAAAAGGTTTTGAAGATGCTATACAGTTTTAATTGATTCAATATTGATTTACCGAATGAAAAAATATATATCTGAATGATTTAAAAAAATGCTTGTTCAACAAGAATTGAAGGGTAGAAATGCAAAAGGAGTCAAGCGCCATTTTTCACTTTTTTCAGGAGAGACTAAAAACATGTTGTAAATTCAGCGGGACCATTTAAGAAAAAAATAAGAAAGTACTTTCGAGATACTTTCATGCTCTATCGAACTAAAAAAAGTTTGCTCACAAAAAGCTATCCGGTGTCGAGAAATTGATTGAAACAGGTCACGTTTCGAGGTTAGATTTTGGGTCCGTATCGACTTTTAACATCTTTCAACATTAATTGTGGAGTCAATTTGCAGTTTAAGAAAAAACTGAAAATTTGAATTCTAGCTATTGAATGGACGAATTTATTTCCAAAAAGTTTGTTAAAAAAAAAAACATGCAGTTTCGCGAAATTTGAAAATCCAATTATGACTTCTAAATGGTGTAAAACTGACATTTTAACTTGAAAATAATGATGATAGCAGCAATAATTTTTCCTATTTCCAAAAAATGAGGAATTGAGTTTTAGGTTATTCAGTGCTGAATGGAAGGGACCCAATAGTAATTAAAAATAATTAGCCAGTGTCGAGAGAAATGAAATTTGATTTTTTACTTTGTGGTTAGAAAAGCTTCTCGGACTGTGAACACAAGAACACAAATTTTGAAAAATGATGCCCCAAAAAAATCCTTTGGCAGGCATGTGTAATAGAATTTATCTGATTTTTTGAGCTAATAAACCCAATTTCGAAAATTTGGCGCTTGACTCCTTTTGCATTTCTACCCTTCAATTACTACACAGGCATTCATATTTTTGTAATCTGCTGTTGTTTGAAATCTACAAACGAATCTTTGTTTCGAATAGCTTTAAATTTCCCTCTGAGGACTGTGGTTTTGAGAAACTACTTTACATAAGTTTCAGTGACATAGCTAAAGGATACACAGATCGTACGTATATGATCTCTGTGAACTTTCATCCTGTTACCACGTCACTAAAATATAGATAAGGATGTTTTTTTGAAGACTCATTGGTGAGGTTCTTAAAAATCCTAATAGATCACGTAGATTACGAGTTACGAGATTTTTTATGTAATAAGCAATGTCAGAATCAGTTTTTTGTGGAATGTAGATTATAGATGATGATAGTACAAATATTCATAGTAATTAAACATAAATGATGATATCATATTTCTTTCGTTTTTAAAAATGGTGAACTGAAGAAAAGATGATTATACGTTATCCATTTTTCTAGAGCCAAGAATATTTTTTTCAGGTGAAACTAATTTTAGATTATTGTATAAATCAAAATTCAAATTCTTCTGACCTATTAGATACAAATTTCCTTGAGGGGTAGCTATAATCCATTTAAAATGTCTGTGCAGACTTTCCAGATTAACATTGTACAATTCTAAAAGCTTTCAACTTAATTCATAATTATCAACATTTCTAATTAAGATCTAATTGTATATTGAATGATTTGAAAAATGTATAATTTTTTTATGATTAATGGTTGAAAGATTGTAATTTTGTAAAATTGAGCGTTTTAGATTTGAGTTTATTCAATTTTGACTATTTTATTTTAGAATTATTTAATTAAAAATTCCTTTTATTTTGTACCCTTTTCAATTAGTCATACCTATAGTAGATTTTGATGTATGTATGTATTTAAAATAAATTCATAAATTTTGAACTTTCCGGTTACTGAATTGTATAACATTGAAAATGTTTAAACTAGCAATTGTTTAATTTTACATGCAACTAACCTAAAATCGTACAAATTTCATAGTGATTTTGGACGGGGGGGGGGGGGGGGGTCACAAGTTTGAACCCTTTAATTTTCAGAAGGTTCAACTGCCAAAAGTTCCTATTTTAATTTTTGAATGTTTCCATTTTGGTCATTTTTAGTTAAAATTTTGAATTGTTAAATTTAGAACTCTCCCAAATTGGGGTTGTTTTATTCTGGACGCTTTATTTGGAAATATAAAATATTGTTGAATTTTAACTGCTTTCATTCTTTTTCAAATTTCATTATGAATCATGAAAAGCTTCCGATTCAACGCCTCCATTGCATACCGCTCTACGTCGCGTTTGTTCGCCATACGTTTGGTCCTATGCTTATATGTATGTACATTGTACATAGGACCTGAAGCTATACAGGAACCAAACACGACATGGAGCGGTATGGAATGGAAGTGTCGTATTTAAAGTTCTTATTTTTTTAATGATTTAAATTAAAGCTTGAATTAGCAATCGGTATATACCCCAAATAAAAAAAAAACTAACCTCGACAATTTTTATGTTCTAGGGATTTAAGCTTCAAAAAGGGTGACATCGTCGTCCTGCGGAAGAAAATCGACAACAACTGGTATTTTGGGGAATGTGGTACTAATCATGGAGTCTTTCCTCTTTCATATGTGCAGGTACTTTCCTTTATTTACAACTAAAATACGTCATAAAGAAATATTTTCTATTTCGCTAAAGGTTATTCCTTCTTCCCAAAAATACATTATTTTAATTCTTTAGGTAATGACCCCTTTACCTCCACACGTTCCACAGTGCAAGGCTTTATACGATTTTAGAATGTCCAATGACGACGAAGATGGTTGTCTCACTTTCAACAAAGTAAATATTATCCTATGTTAACATTAACAAAATAAAAGTATCCCTTTTTAAATCTTATCGTTATATTTAAAAATTTCAGGGTGAGGTGATCAGTGTCATCAGAAGAGTGGATGAAAATTGGGCAGAAGGAAAGCTTCTTGACAGAATTGGAATATTTCCATTGGCCTTTGTCGAATTAAATAGTGTCGCCAGGGCTTTAATGAAATTATCTACAAAGTAGGTTTAATAAAAACCAATTTACTATCTTAATATTAGGCTAACTGCCTAGTATCAATTTTTTGTTATTAAATTATTAACGGTACAATATTTTCCAGTGTGCAACCAGGGCCATCAAGAGTGGCTCCTCCGACTCCTACTAATGAAGAAACTACTCCATTAATTCCGACTGACCATTCTCGTAATGTGCAAACGACGAGTCAGCCGAGACCTCAAGTTACTCCGGTAATTAATTTTACTAGTAAAAGCAAACGGAATGTTTTACTGCTTGTGAGTTTTCTACACATTTCAATTTGTTATATTCAGGCGATTGAATGCAATATATGTTATCATAGCAAATTTTATTTTAAAATTATACAGTGCCGTTCTAATTTTAATAGTAATTCTTATAGAAAAATTTGGATAAAAAATGTTACAAAAAGTGTCCGAATTCCAGTATAAAAAATGGCATATCATTGATTGTTAATATTTTTTTTCGTAAAGGATTATATATGTATGTCATTTTGAAATTAATTTACGTTTAAAGTGGACCTAGGAACATTGTAAAATGTTAATTATTTCAAAAATTACGAGGGACATAGACCCCCCCCCCCTGACCGGGCGGGGACCCGGGGGCCGACAATGGGGGAAAAGTGTAGGATAAGGGGAAAATACGAATCCGAGGGCATTAAGAGTCTAATGAATTTAAAATGATTTGCAATACCTATCCTCCAAAATACTTGTTTTGAAATACCTCAAATTTAAAATTAGTTAATTTTGAAAGCTTTAATTAAAACCCATCCAGACCGCTAAATTAAAATTTTTTGAGTTTTTGTAGTTTTGAGTTTGAAATATAAAATGTAGAATTTAAAAAAATTTCAAATTAGACAGTTTTTCGTGTTTAAATTTGAGGCTTCGAATTCTATTTTATTAAATTAGATAGATAAACGTTTATTTTTTTAGCCTGCTGGCCTTAAAAAAATTGACTTGCGTACAGTTCCATTTTTTACATAATTTTCTTAAAACTAAACCTTAAAAACTAACATCCATCCATATCTTATCTCTAAGACCGCACGCTCTTATCGCCTTGCCTTCTTCGCCTCGCTCGCATGACCCTACTTTCTCGCATTGCCTCGCATTGCCAAACTCTGCTTCTGTGGCTAAATACCTAATACCTCATACTTATCTACTATTTACAATATTTACAGATTACATATATTTACTTCCTCTCCTATTTACAATATTTTCTTCTCCATTCCTCTTCCTCCTTCCTTCTCTTCTTCTCCATCTTACCCAACACTCCCTTCACCCATGCTACTGCCCTTTAGAGTTTAGTCCCCCCTTTCATGCATCAATACCTCCATGCTTATCCCACTCATTTCGGTCTCTACGCACTCCTGCAACCAGTGCTCCACTCTTGCATCCCCCTTCCCACACAGTTCACACATCCTCTTCTCCCTAGAGAGCCAGAACCTATTAAACCCCTTCATGCACTCTCAGTCCTGCTGCTTTTGACTTTCTTAACATCCATCTCCATCTCCTCGTCATTCAACTCCTCCATCTCTGCCTCCCCCGTTCTTCTACTCCCACCATCCCTCTTCCTTCAATCTGAGCCCTGAAATGATTCTTCCAAAACTCCCTCCACTCCTCACTCCCTATCTTCTTGCTTATCCCCACTCTACGCTTCCTAAACCTATTTATTATCTTCCAGACGTCTCCCTCTGTCTTAACATTTCCTAAATCCTCTTCTAGATCTTTCTCCTTTTCCTGTTCTTTCTTCTTACACATCAATCTAAACCCCTTACACAGCTCCACTATTTCTTTCTTCTTCTTTTTGAATACCTTCTTTTGCACACAACCTTTCACTTTCTCTTTTAAATCCTCCCGTATCTCTTTCACCGACTCCCCTTCTAAGCGTACCTGCCCTAACTGCTCCATATACTTCTTTATCACCTCCCTCGCCCAGATCACCCTCTCCCCCGTCGACCCTTCTTCCCCAACTTGCCTTCCGCCGCTGTCACCCCTTATCCACAACCCTAATGGCTGATGGTCTGATTCTACACTCCCTTCTACTGCGAATCCCTCCGTCTCATCCCACCCTTGCATATTCACTACTACATAGTCTTATCACGGATACCCCCACCTTACTTACATATGTGTATTCTCCCTCTTCGTCCCCAGTTGACATATCATTCGCTACCGCCCAGCATCTGTCCTCCATCCAGTCCCTTAGAATCTCACCTTCCTTATTTATTATCTTATCCTTCGATTTCCTTTCGAAGCTCTCCCCTTCCCTGTAAAGGTCCCCTTCTCTCCCCATCCTCGCATTAAAGTCCCCACCCAGTACCACCATACCCTCCTCTCTTTAGCCTAACAAGTCTTCCACCCTTTCTTTAATTCTTTCCATCCCATCCTTATTGTACACTGTCACAAACTTACACGTTATTCCTCCTATCTTTAATTCCCTTATTTGCACTCTCTCACCCTCTCCCTCTCTATGAACTTCTTCCTCTAATGCTTCTCTAACCCCCGTTATAATTGCCCCACTAGCCCTTCCATTCTTCTTCACTCTGACCGCCTCCTGGAGCCTCCACCTATACTCCCTTGGAGGCTTTGGCTCTATTCTATTCTATTCCTTTCTTTCTACAGACGTCTCTACCATTCCCACATCATCAAATTTCTCGATATACCTCCAGAACTCCTCATCCTTCTTCTTTACCCCTGCTACGTCCCAGTACAGCACCTTCACTACTCCCCTACCCTGCATGAACCCCATCCCCTACTTCCTACGATACAAATTCTCCTGAACTTCCTTCAACACCTCTTTCTCCTCGTCCCACACCCACATTTTCTCGTCTACTTTTATTTTCCGATATCCTACCTTCGCCGATCTCGCTTCACTCCTCTCCCTCCTAGCCCTGTCGTACAGCATTCTCTGCACATCCCTTTCCTTTCTCGTCAGATCGTGATCGATGAAAACTCCCTTATCCTTTTCTTACTTCTCATTACCCCCAACTTTACTTCCCAGCTCTCCAACTCCCCAACCGCCACTTCCTTCTCCGTTATCCCCTCCAACTTAACTTTCCCTACCATGCCTATAACCAACCCTATGCTCTGTAGCAGCGCTTCCACGCCCTCCTTTTCTTCCCCGCTCTTTATCTTCAACTCTCTTATCACAATATTATTTCTCTTGTCTAATTTTGTAAGAATCTGCGAATTAAAAATTTGTTAAAAAGAATATCTTGGATAAAGTCTATGAATTTTAATTTTGGCTTTGGTTCTTAGCAGCAACCTTCTTAATTTTCGGAATTTATGAATATCGCTACAATTTTGGCAACTTGGCGCTTTCAGGCTGCAGCACTGCCAGTATCAGATTCCAGTTCGACGGTTTCTTCTGGTGGCAGCTCAACCACTACGACGCCAAATACTCCAAATAGCTCAAGTACATCAAGTAGTTCTAGCACTGCACCAAGTAGCCCGAGTAGTCCGGCGACCTCGCCACCCGCAGTTGGCAGTAGGCAAAATGTTAAACGTCACAGCTTCACTGCAATGAACACTGGCCATCATCCTCATCCTCACCACAGACACAGTGCAGAGATCCTTAGCCCACCAGTGGACTCAAACAGTGGCACCAGCAACGGTGGAGCAAGCGACCTTAACTTTTCTCCGTCTCAAGTAAAGACGCTTTCATTTTCATTAATTTTGCGAGTTGCAAGAAGAAAAAACCGCTTTGGTTCTCATGAATTAATTCTTATTATCTTAGAGTCTTTTATCTTCCGAAAAGTCAATACACCAGAGCTCACTATTTGAACGAACGAGCGAACGCGTTATGTGAATTCCTAGAATAGCTTGTCCCCACAGTTTCTCAGAGGGCAGGGCGAGAGACGGTTGCGACTCCGCCTATGAAGGGACGCATTCAAAACAACTCAGTTAAGTAGATTGCGCAATATCATGGAAACGGTTCAGGCGGCCCTGCCTGTTTACGTTCCGCTGAACGCGCTATATGAACAAGGCTATTTTCAGGCAACCCCCGAGATTGTTCATCTACCGACTCTCTGGTGTATTAGTAAATTAAAAAAACAACAATTTTGTACCAAAAATCCATTATAATATTTATAATTATATCTACAATTCTACATATATTAGGAATGGCGGTCGACCATTTTGCCATCTGGTGCCACAAATCAAAACCAGAAAGAGTAGGTCGAATTTTAAAGATGCATTTTAATTTGTGTATCAAAGTGTTTTCACGATTCGTTTGTGTAGTTTAAAACATTTATAGAATAATAAAATTAAGTCCTCATCGAAAACAAAGGTATCAGATTGGATTTCTATCTTATATAGTGAAAATACACGAATGAATAAAAATTTACTTTCGTGTTCATGTTTGCTTAAAAATAAGGTCATACAGGCTTATAATGTGTTGAAATTTACAATAAGTATTACAATAACTGTTTTTTTTTTCATAAATATATTTTTGTCCAGAAATGTTTGTTTTCACTGTATAAAATGGAAATTCCATTTACAACAACTTTGCTTTCGATAAGGGCTTATTTTCATTATGCAATAATTTGTTTTAAACTCCACAAAGCAAGCTTAAAACACTTTTATGCACAAATTAAAATTGATCTTTAAAATTGAAACTACTCTTTCTAGTTCCGATTTTGGCACAAGATGGCATAAATGGTTTAGCCATTTCTAATAATTGCAGTACAATTTATTATAAAAGTTAAATGTAATAATCTAAAAAACTTACCATTATTCTAATCAGAATACATGTGGCGTACAGTTTAATTATAAATTCGACAATCATCCTTATTATTATTTTCATATGTTTATTAATTTTGTTCCTTTCTCGGACCAGAGTGGCGGAAACGGAGATCAAAATATGCGACACAAACGTAGTGGAAGCAGCGATTTAGTTCTTTCGCAACCTTCTTCGAGCCTTCCTGCAAATGCTGTCCATACTGCAAATCTTCCAGCTGCGTACATTGCTTTGTATCCGTACAAACCGCAAAAAGCAGATGAACTGGAGTTGAGGAAAGGCGGAATTTACATGGTGACTGAAAGATGTCAGGATGGATGGTTCAAGGGAACTTCAAACAGAACTCAAAAGTGTGGCGTTTTTCCTGGAAACTACGTAGCTCCTGCTAAGTAAGCTTATTTATTTAAATTTAGATGCTGGAGCTTCATAATTTATATCAGTTGTAACATATAATTTTGTATTCAGATGCCAGAGAAGTGTCTGCCGTGGTTCCCCGAATGCAGGTCCACAACAAAGCTCAACAATGACGTCCTCGCAATCAAACAATGAAGCAAGATCAACTGTGACATACACTAAAAGCAAGAATCCTGCACCACAGTCATACAATCTGCGTTCATTGCCTCCGCCGGAATTACCTCCGAGAGCTGTGAGCCCGATGCCCAATGTTTCTTCGTCCTGGCATGGTCAGAGACAAGGTCAAGGACAGAGTCCTCCGAGGCAAGGCGAGCAAACGACCACCATCAATCCTCTTGGGAGAAGTCATAGTGCAGTAATGCCTTCTAATGTTGGTGAGTATCAGGTTCTGATTGAAATAATTTCGTACTTTTTGACCCTCGAATCTTTCTCCATCGTTTACTGCTCCTACCTTCCACAATATTTGTGATGGATGGTTGAAATTTGGCATGAATATTTCCCAGTTCTGGGGTATTTGAAAAAAAAAAAAAATTGGAACTCAATCAGTTATAAGTGCTCTATGAACCTGAGTTCAGAACGCTCATCTAGAAACAAATGACTTTCACTTACCAGTTTAGTTCATTAGTTTTATGGGCTAAGTAAGTCAATTCCATACAAGTGTTTCTCTAAGTCTAAAAAATTGTTACGTAAACACTGTTAACATCTTTAACACATTTTTTAACAATTCAGAATTTTACGTTCTAATTAGAAGGATCCAGGTTGCTGGTATGGAGGTACGCCTGTAGAGCAACTCCCAGATATATTTACCACGGGTTTTATGAGCGCCCGCGTTCAGTTTTGTCAATTATCGTTATGTACACCATCTTCCGGTTCTTTTCAGGACATGATAAGCACGTAGTATTATCTGGTATTATAAGGAGCTCCGACTTTAATTGAAGGATGCCGTGAGCTATTCCAGCTGAGATCGTACAATTCGCATAACGGATACTGGCGCATCTTGCGGGCAAATGTAAAACTTTTGACTTTTCACTGTGTCGTCTGCTATCTCAGCTACAGATTTCACGAGAGGATGCGGAGCACTTGGCTCCCAAACTATACCTCCCCCCTCCATCGACGCACAGCTCTTCCAGGGTTCATTCCAATCGTTCCAATTCCAGGATACTTAGGTCGTTCAAAATACATTCATGGCAATATAAAACAGCCCGAAAAACATCAAAAATGTTAAGAAATCAATTAAATAATCAAGAATATTTCCTCTTCTAAAAATTCCTTAATTGAAGGGTAGAAATGCAAAAGGAGTCAAGCGCCAAATTTTCGAAATTGGGTTTATTAGCTCAAAAAATCAGATAAATTCTATTACACATGCCTGCCAAAGGATTTTTTTGGGGCATCATTTTTCAAAATTTGTGTTCTTGTGTTCACAGTCCGAGAAGCTTTTCTAACCACAAAGTAAAAAGTCAAATTTCATTTTTCTCGACACTGGCTAATTATTTTTAATTACTATTGGGTCCCTTCCATTCAACACTGAATAACCTAAAACTCAATTCCTCATTTTTTGGAAATAGGAAAAATTATTGCTGCTATCGTCATTATTTTCAAGTTAAAATGTCAGTTTTACACCATTTCGAAGTCATAATTGGATTTTCAAATTTCGCGAAACTGCATGATTTTTTTTAAACAAACTTTTTGGAAATAAATTCGTCCATTCAATAGCTAGAATTCCAATTTTTAGTTTTTTCTTAAACTGCAAATTGACTTCACAATTAATGTTGAAAGATCTTAAAAGTCGATACTGATCCAAAATCTAACCTCGAAACGTGACCTGTTTCATTCAATTTCTCGAAACCGGATAGCTTTTTGTGAGCAAACTTTTTTTAGTTCAATAGAGCATGAAAGTATCTCGAAAGTACTTTCATATTTTTTTCTGAAATGGTCCCGCTGAATTTACAACATGTTTTTAGTCTCTCCTGAAAAAAGTGAAAAACGGCGCTTTACTCCTTTTGCATTTCTACCCTTCAATTAATAGTGATTAATCTACAGGCCTCTGACTCATTTCAGAGACCAAAAATAGTATAAATAGTATTTTCGACAAAAATTTTTATGATTTTGTTCAAAATGTAATTATTTTCTTGAAAATTCAACAATTTTGTTAAAAAGTCATACTTCTTGGTTGGAAATTCAACTGTTTTGTTGAAAAT